>LZPO01087294.1:148198-176293 GCA_001675575.1 Neotoma lepida | reverse complement strand
CCTTTTCCCCTTGAGATAGTACCTGCCACTGAACCTAACTATTTATAGTTGTACAGGCTTCCTGGCCAGTGAGCCCCTCTCTCTCTTCCCCATCACTATAGGCTTACAGACATGTGCAACTACACCTTGTTTTTTACATGGGTCCCAGGNATTAGAACTGAGATCCCCATGCTTGTGCAGCAAANTCCCTTACCCACTGAGCCACCTCCCAGCCCTGACATCAGGTGTATTACTCAATCACTCTTCACTTTTTTTTTTCTTTGCACAGGGTCCCTCATTGTACCTGGATCTCACCAAATAAGCCAGACTAACAAATAAGCCCTGGGGATCCTGTTGTTTCTGCTTCTGTAGAACTGGGATAACATACGCATACTTNAATTTTTTACATGGGTTTGGGTGTCCAAACTCAGGTCTTCATACCCACAGGGAATTGCCTTACAGGCTGCACCATCTCTCCGACCTGTAGTTTTGTTTTACTGAGACAGGGTCTCGATCTGTAGTCATGGCTAGCTTGGCACTCACTGTGTAACCCTAGCTAGCTTTGAAATCATGGTAATCCTCCAGCATTAGCCTCCTTAGTTGCTGGATTAGAGACTTGAGTCACTATGCCTGGCTTGGAAAGTGGGCTTTACTAATTACATATGATGAACAAAAGTTGCCATCAGGAGATGGGACACATAATACAAATCATTTTCCTTTCTGGAACTGAGTTTCTTAGATTACNACTGTTATCTCCTCTTACAGTGGGTGTGTGTGTCCCAAGACCCCTCTGGATGTCTGACACCAGAGACATTTGTGAACTCTATACGCTATGCTTTTTACTACCAAACATATCTATGTTCAGTTTAATTTATTAAGTTGGGGACAGGAAGGCTGGGGAGATGGCTCAGTGTTTAGAGCATTTGCCATGTACGTGTGAGGATTAGGGTTTAGATCCTCAGAAACCCACATAAATGCCTGGGGTAGTGCTAGCCTNGGAAAGCAAAGACAGAGACGCTCTCAGCAAGCTGCTGACAAGACTGACCCTGGAGCTTTGGGGCCATCTTTAGGTAAAATCAGGGTAGCAGAACACAGCAGAAATCAGTCTGACAGCTGGGACTGCTTCTAGGTGGCTGGTGGGTGGGTAGTCGGCATATAATGAGTAGATGGATGGTGTACACAGCATAGATACGCTGGACAAGGGATGATTCAGATCCTGGGTCCCTGGGGCAGGATTGCGTGAGACTTCATCGNGTTAATTCACAGTGGCACACAATACTTAAGAATAGTTCACTTCTGGAATCTTCCACTTAATATCATGTGTGTTGTGGAGACCAGAGGCCTATGTCACTATCTTCCTTTGCNGCGCTTCAATTTTTATTTATTTATATTTTTAGACACAGCTCCGTCACTAAAAGTGGAGTTCTCTTTTNGGGAGACAGGGTGCCCTGCAAGCTGCCATGACCCATCTTTCTCTGCACCCTTCCTACTTCCAGTGCTTGGAGGACAGGTGGTTACCACCATGACTGTATGGGTGGCAGGGGTCCCATCTCTGGTCCCCACGCTTGTGTAGTGATCACTACCCACTGAGCCATCTCCCTGGCCTCCGTTATTATTTGCCAACATTATGTGACAGAAGGTATCTGAGAACCCAGAAAGGTTAACCATGAAGTCCCCCAGAGCTCTCTTCTCTCTAATACCAATAGTTTGCTGCCTCCCCACAGGAGTGAGGCCTCCCTAAGAGAGCCTTTGTTCATTAATCCTGCATTGTCAAGGGCCTGACCATTTCTGTAACTTTTTCTGGTCCTTCTGTCATGGGCTCTCTTTTCCTTCCAAAAACCCTTGATATTTTCAGCAAAGGGCAGCTGCCTGGTGTCCTCTGAGTAGAGAGAGAGTGTTGCCTGCTGTAGTGTGGGCACAGCCTTGTGACCACACCCAAGGAGTTGAGAAGGACACTGACTTCCTAGTAAACCTCTGGTAAGCTGTGGGCATCCATTCAGCCCCATTTGTAATCAGAGACAATTGGTCAANATGTTACTTGAGGCAGATTAGCAATGCCAGAGCCACTGGTCTTGAGCTGTGAGATACAGGGTGGTGTGAGCGTAGGAGCTGACCTTTAGCCACTGCCAGACAGTTTGGTTGACTCAATTTGAACTTAGCAACTATAGAATGCTAGCACATTCTACTATTGATGTACAAACCCAAGGCACCNGTGTCTGTTTAAGGACCAACAAAAGGAAAGGTGTGGGTAGAGAGGACAGAATCAGAGTTTGAATTTTTTTAAGCGTAAGAATTTAGAGACACTGTGTTCCTGGGTAACTGAGATAGTATAGGAGTTTGCTAAAACCCTTTTGGGAGCAAGAATTTAGAGGGCCTGTGTCCTTGGGTGGCTGTGTAGGAGTTTGCTAAAATCCCCTTATGAGTCGTGGATGTTGCAGGAGAGACTTGGAAATCGTGTTGGCCATTTGCTTGTTGTTGTTGTTCTGAATTCCTTTTTAGTGTAAGCCCTGGGGGCCAAGGCATATATATCTCTCTCTTTGCTGCTTCTCCAGAGCCTGAGAGAGTGCTCAACAAGTAATCAATCTATGATAAACAGCTGCCGAGTGAAGGAATTAATAAAGCCACTCAGAACTCTGGGCTGCTTTTCTCCTCCGAGCCCTTGTATGCGTCCTTATGCATCGCTGGTGTGAAATGAGCATTTGATGATTAATTATACATCAAAGCCAAAAGATATAACAAATGCCAGCAAATATTGGCAGGGTGGTGCTGTGAGTTATGAGGCCCAGCTTTGCAGGTCTCTGTTTCTCTCTCCCTCCTCTCTCTCAGTATGCATGTACCGTACATGAAACAGAGAGACAATTCTGTGTGCCTTCTAACCACTGTGGGGCATACGTTGAGAAGATCACCCATGCTGACACACCAGTCATTGGCGTGCTTTTAGGCTCTGTAGTCCAGCTCAGCTGTAATTTATTTAAAGTATCCCCTATTGTTGGGTCTTCATGTTGTTTCCAGTTCCCCATTATCTGGAATGCTTCATGACTTTAGTGAACCCCCCATTGTAACCCTGGGCCAGCTTGGCACTATGGCTTGACATTGTAGCTGTCCAGGAACCAAACTCAGAGATACTGATGACTCTGGTGGGATAGTGTGACACCAACATCAGGGAAGTAATAAGACTCCTCCTCCCGTGGCTCACCAGTTAAAGAGCTTGCAAGCATGAGGACCCAAGTTCAATCCTCCAAACCTACCTAAAAAGTCAGANAGGAGGCTGGTGATATTGCTCAGAAGGTAAAGGCACCTGCCAGCACACATGACACTCTGAGTTCCATCCTTAGTGGTGGAAGGAGAGAACCAACTCCCAGAAGTTGTCACTGTTTTCTATCCTCNACATGTGTGCCTTGGCACTCACATGCCCAAGCATATACCCATTCATACACATAAATAAATACATAATTTTACAAAGCTAGGCATGGTGACACACACTTCTATCCAGACTCTGAATATACAGAGACAGATGGATTCCTGGGGCTTGCTAGCCAGCCAGCCTAGCTTACTTAGCAAGATCCAAGCCAGTGAAAGACCCTTCTCAAAAACAGTGACATTAGCCCAGGGACACCAGTTTTGGACTTCCAGTTTCTCAGTGAGCCAACTCCAGGTGTGACTGAAATGGGGGTGGAATGAAATGGGGGAGGAGCAAAGGTTTGACCTCAGAGATTACCTCCCCCATGTGTCCCTGACCCCTAACCTGTTATCACTTCATGTGTGTGTCTCTCTGTGTGTGCACGTGCACAAGTGTGTGTGTGTTTATGTATGTGTGTTTCTCAGGTGCAGGATGCTTTCATGTTTGAGACAGAGTCTGTCACTGGCCTTTAGTTGTCCCATTTGTCTAGGANGGATGGTCAGTGGTCCCCAAAGATCCAGCTGTCTTTAGCTCCCCCAAACTGTGATGACAAGTGAGTACCCACCATTTTTCATGTGGGTTCTGGGGATCCCAGGTCTTCATGTTGCATAACGAACACTATACCAACTGAGCCATCTCTCCAGCCCCTTGACTGGCTGTCTGTTGCTTCTATGATAAATCTCTGAAAAAGTGAGTGGCTAAAACAACATAGATTTTATCTCTTGCTTTGAGAAGCCAGAAGTCCCTGAAACGTTAGTATTCCTGGGTTAATGTCATAGTGTTAGTGGATCTCACTTACTTTTTGTGGGCTCAAAGGGAGAGCATGCATCTTTACATTTCAAGCTTCTCTGGGCTTCCTGTGTTCCTTGGCTTATGGCTGCATCTTCATCTTCAAAGTCAGGAACTCAGCATGTCTCAGTGCCT
The DNA here is from genome assembly GCA_001675575.1 of Neotoma lepida. NCBI lineage: Eukaryota > Metazoa > Chordata > Mammalia > Rodentia > Cricetidae > Neotoma > Neotoma lepida. The sequence continues at coordinate 171,990 of LZPO01087294.1, read as the reverse complement.
TCAGTGGTCTGACTTCAGCTNGGAAAGGCCCTCCATCTCTGACTTCAGCTGGGAAAGGCCCTCCATCTCTGACTTCAACTGGGAAAGGCCCTCCATCTCTGACTTCGGCTGGGAAAGGCCCTCCATCTCTGACTTCGGCTGGGAAAGGCCCTCCATGTCATAGGACCCATCTAGTAGCCTTGTGTTCACTTGAATTATGTGAGCTCACAACCTTGCCACTGACCACAGCGTATTTACAGGTTCTGTGGCTTTGGACACGGATATATTTGAGGAGTGAATGGAGGTGAGGACTACTCTATTATAACTGTGAATCCCCAATACCCAGGAGTATGCTTGANGGAAAGCAAACGTTNTTTTGAGTATTTTTCAGAGGAATGACCTTGAGTATATACAGATGCATGGTGTCTGGAGTGCACTGCAGGATTCCTGGAGCATGAACCAGACCCTGGCTACCATGATACATCATGTATAGACACAGTCTGTCTGCTCAGGAGGAGCAAACCCAGAAGTTAGTGGGCTGAGTGCACATTATCACTGCTGCTCCTGTGCCTCCCAAAGCTTGCTAAGGGGAAAAGGGGGCATGGTAACAGATGGATCCCACCTCTTCTCCTCAGGGCCAAGTTTACTACTTAAGTATCCAAGGAAAGTTCCTCCCTGTTCTGGCTACCGACTCTCACTCAGTGCCGACCAGAGGTGCACATGCATGCCTTAGGGGCCTACCAGATAATGCAGGCAGAGGGCTCCCATGGTTCCTTCCTTCCTCTAGCCTGTCTTTCTCTCTTTCTCTTCATCCTGCTTTCATTTCCTCTGTTGCTTCTTTCCTGCCTGCATTCTTCCCTTCCTCTCTCTTTCTCTCCCTTCTCCCTTCCTCTTTCCCTACTTCCTTTCCCCCACACACACTTCCTTCCTCCTCCCCCTCCTCCTTCCTCCTGTCTGTCTTCTTCCTTTGTTCCCTCCATCCCTCCTGTCTTCTTTCCTTCTCTCCTTTCTTCTTTCTTTTCCTTCTTTCATGACCTTTCTTCCTTCCGTCACTTCCCCCCCTCTTTGCACTTTGTCTTCTTCTGCCTTGAGGACCAGCATGGCAAGTGGTTGAGATTCTCCCTTGATTTGCCCATCTGCTGCCTCTTGGCCTCTATCTCCTGGATCTGCTGAGTTGCTGTTTCAGACTGCATGATGAGGAGGAGGGCAGCTCAGTGTCTCCTACTTCCGGGCCCCATGTGTCTCATCAGAAGGCAACATGTGTTCCTCCTGGGAGCACCACAGCAAGAAAATGCCAGCAGCCAGATGGCTCCAGATGCTTCATTTCTCTTAGGAAATTTGGGGGCAGGGGCTAGGGAGATGGATCCATGGTTAAACTGTTTCCTGTACACATATTCAGATACCAGCATCCACATAAAAAGTTGGGCAAGGTGACACATACCTGTTACCATAGAGCTAGTGGCTGGAGACAGGAGGAACCAAGGGGTTCACTGGACAGATAGTTTGGCCAGATCAGTAAGTTCCAGGTTTAGTGAGGGACTTTGTCTCAAAAGGTAAGTGGGAGAGTGATTAAGGAAGGCATTCAAGGTTGAGTTCTGGCTCCCACCTGTGGACCATACAAGTCAACATTTGATAAAGACTTGCTGGATTGCCACATCACTATGCTGACTATTGTACATGAGCAAAGTGCCAGGCTCTAGGGAAGAAGAATCAGGGCAGCNATGTGAGTGAGGAAAAAATGATGGTTTCTTTTGGATAAACATTTCCCCAAATATGTTCCTGGGGACACANTGTCTCNGGAAGCTGATAATGGAAATTCTGAATTACTGGGTACCATGGTGTAAATACTAGGGAAACTTCTCATAGAGATGTATAGAGTACATTAGGATCTTGACACTATGAGTTCTGTGATAGTGGAGGAGAGGGAGAAATCTGGCTTTGTCTCACCTACATGACCCCATGTATGTTGTACTTTGGGAGGAAATGGGGTGGGTGGGCTTTTTGAGAGGAAGGAATGCTGAATGGTGAAGGGATGCATCCTGCTGGGGTTTTGACAGCATCTGCTGATAGCTTCAGACTCTGGAGTGTCTGCCTCTCTGTGGCATGCTGGAAGAGAGAATGTGCGTTTCAGAAGCATTTGGGGTTTTGAATGAAATACAGAGTTTCATTCAATAGCTTTCCCGTGANGCTAAGAGCCTGTGGGTCCCACACTCAGCACCAGGCTTTGGAAGCACTCTCTTGTTTTTATAAAGAGGACACATAGGGAGACAGATTTGAACCATTACACACCAGNGAGAAAGGACAGCTCTATCAGTGATTTGGAGCCTTGGCTGCACATTAGAACCTTGTGGGATAATTCAGAAAACTGCTATTTGCCCTTCTTCCCAGAAATTCTTACTTCTCTGGGTTGGAGATGTGTCCTAATATTTCGTAGATTTTTCTAGAGCTTCCCTGATAACGTCAAATGAAAAGCCACAGTGGAGAAGTAGTGGTTTCATGGTGAAAGGGTCAATTTCTAAATCAAAGTCTGGTTCAAGGATGGGGATATAGCCCAGTCAGCAAAACACTAGTTGTGCTAGCATTAGCACCCATGTTTGCTCTCNGCACCTCCCCTCAATATCTGGGTTTAGNTACCCATGATTGTAATCCTAGACCTGGGGAGGTAGAGGCAGGAAGATTCCTGGGCAGATTGCCTAACCTAACCTGGTGAGCTCCAAGCAAATGAGAAAGCCTATCTCAGTAAACAAGCTGATGTAGCCTGAGGCTGACCCCTAGTCTCGTCATAGGGGCAAACACACCTTCCCAAGCACACANTATCTTGCTCAGCTTTCCAACTGACTTCAGAATGGAGTACTTTTGTTATACTCTCTGTGCCTGTATTTCCTGTATGTGAGCAGGAGTGATCTTGATCACTAATCTCAGAGAACCTTCTGAGAAGTTCGGCAGTGGCAGGTGCTTAGACCAGAAGCCAGCCATCAGCAACATTGTTAATGTTTGCTCCTGGAAATTCTTAGCTCATTTTTTCTTTTTCAGTCTGTTCAAGNTATTACATTGATGACAAGTTGGAATCAGATAAACATGTATTTAATGTTCTTGGTGAACAAAGCATGGAGTTCTGTGTCTGCTAGGTCCCTCATGTTCTCACCTAGGGAGCCCTGCTTGTATGTGAAGTTGTTCCCGGCAGCACTGGCACACTGGCAGCCATGGCCNCAGGAGTAGGCAACATGTGCATTTTCTCCCACGTGGTGTCTCTAGTGCATGGTGCATATTGGATCTTTGGGCATTTATGTCAAAGAAATAGTGGCAATTTTCCAAAGTGTGTGTGGAGGCTCCGGCTTCTTTTCATGCCCACCTGTTTATTTCAGCAGTTGAGAAGGACACAATGTCTGTAATGATCTGAGCAGTTCTGAGAATTTCATATTATTTCGTGATTTTTACCAAGTGCACATTTCCTTTCTTAGTTATGAAAGTAGATAAGGGAGTCTCACCATTTCTTGGTTTCCTAAGAAGTGATTATATTGTGTAACTTCCTCCTCTCCCTCCTGCTTCTCCTCCTCTCCCTCCTGCTTCTCCTCCTCTTCCTCCTGCTTCTCCTCCCCCTCCTCCTGCTTCTCCTCCTCTTCCTCCTGCCTCTTTTCCTCCTAATCTTTCTCCTCTTTTTTTCCTCCTCTTCCTCTTCTCTATTTTCTTATGACACAGTGTCTCATGTAGTTCAGGCAGGCTTGTATTAGCTGTGTAGCTAAAGATGCTCTTGAATTTCTGATCCTGCTGCTTCCTCCTCACAAGTGCTGAGGCTACAGGCATATACCCACCGTGATCTCCATTTGTGCAATGTTGGGGATGATCTCCAGGCCTTGGTTCAAGCCGAACAAGCATTCCACCTATGGACCTACAGCCCCAGACCCAAATCATATACCTTCTAAAACTAAAAGAGTGTTTATTCTTATATTTGGTCACCACTCAACTAATTGCTCCCATTCAAATCTACAGTCCCCTCCTGCTTACTTATCTTTCATTGCTCTTTTTCATATTGGTCTATTAGTTTGTGATTTTGGATGAAAAGGAATGGTTTTGTGTCATGCATGTGTGTTTGTGTGTGTGTGTGTGTGTGTGTGTGTGTGTGCACATGTGGATATGCTTATGTGTGTATAGTAGTGCATGCATGTGCTCCAGTGTGTAGGGAGACCAGAAGTCAATGTCAAGTGTTGTCCTCAATTACTTTCCGTCTTACTTGTTGACACAGGAGATATCAATGTATGCTTAAGCTCCAGGACAGTGTTACAAAAAATAATGGTGGAGATTCAATGCAGATCTTGTTTCTCTTTCTATACAAATAAGAAACTGAGACTCATGCCTGTGACTGCCATCTCAATAACATAGAAAGATGCTAGGGATAGGGTGTGTGTTTGTGAGAGGGGTGGGCAGATGTTCTTGCACAGGGAAGTTTCCTTTACACCCTGGGCTTTCGCATGCCCTGAGAGTTTGCCTTATGAGAATGTTCACCTGAGTGAAGCTCTGAAGACTTCCGAACTCATCATGGACACAGTTCACAGGCATCACTAATTCTGCAGATCTGGTGGCTGGACCTGCATGGGCACTCACGACCACAGCCACATCTATCCAATTCAGGCAGGATATGAAATAGTTCCTGCCTTTGGGGGCACTCAAAACAAAAATAAAAATAGAAGAAAGAAGAAAGTCTTTATCCATTTATCCTGAAGATGGAGCCATTTAACATTGTGGGTACTTTCTGGGTTTAAAATTTTATAACTTTAAATTCATGTTGGTTTTGAGACATGAAAGCAGATCTTAGTTTTCACCCCCAAAGGTGATGATCACCGCTACCACTGGAAAGGAAATGCCATGATTGTTTGTTGAGGGTCATTAAAGTCTGCAGAGCAGGCGGGCTGTGACCTTGTCCTTAATGGTGAAGATCACTCGTCTTGTTAACATCTGCTTCCCATATCTGGACTCTGCTTTGTTTGCTGTTTTCCAGAGGTGTTTAGAATTCTCCTCACTGATGGCTTGCTGAAGGAGAGGCTTTTTATTATAGGCAAGGTTAAGGATCTATCCCTGAGCCTGGCTCATGGACCTCTGAACTATACCACAGCACACACCCCCCCCATGTATTTTAGCAGCAGCATACCCCAGGGAAGGCACTTATTTCAGCTTCCCTTGTTTGGGGTGCTGTCACCGAGTCATCAGGCGAGAGAGATATAGGGTTACCAGATCTTGCTTCTCATGTAGTTCCAAACCTTGCTACACCCTTGCTTTCTTATGTTAAGTCCCCAACCTAGCCTTAACTCGTATCCTTAGCAGTGGCTGCTCAATTTTTCCCTGTGAGTAAAGGAAAAGTAGATACATACCAGCACTTCTGACTTCAGCATCCCTCTGTGCCCAGAGTTAATGGTCCTCCCATAAAAAGGATGAAACCCTAAATGAAACATCTTCTAGAGAATTCATTGCGTGTACTGAGGAGGATGAAGGTGGACTGAAGCAAGGACTGTGTGTATTGCTCTGCAGCCAGCTGGACACCTTTGCAGGTCCAGCTTGGGAGGTGTGTGGATGGTGATGATGCAGGAGAAATGGCATCTTCATACAGAGGTGAGAGTTGATAGAAATCTAGGAATCCAGGTCTGATGAGGTGCCCTTAAAGTAACTGTTGGGGGATACAGGGGTAATGTACAGGCATTGTGTGTTCTATTCAAAGCTGACCCTGCTAGTTATATATGATAGAGGCATTTTCCTGAGAATAGGTGTTTTGGTAGCTTGATTCTTTCACTTTCTGAGAGGCTGTTGTCCACAGTTCCCTCTTCCGTATTAGCTGTGCCCCTGCTGCAGCCCTTCGGCCTCTGAGGCAGACTTAGCTCTCTGAAGGATGGATACTGACTGTAGAAGGTATGTGCATTCTGGGACTTGAGCCTAGGATCGCCTCTCTGGTACCTGGGCCGCAGCTCATNTGCAGAGGGTTGATCTCTAGCTGCTACCTTCAGCACACAGACCAGAGCCCTGTGGGTTAGATGCTGTGGTCTATTTCTCAGTGTTTCTCTGAAAATACTCTGACTGAAGCAACTTAAGGGAGAAAAGGGTGTATTTAGGCTCAGAGTTCATAGTTATTGTCCACCGCGGTGAGGGAGTCAAGGTGGCAGGGACTTGAAGCTGCTAGTCACATTATGTCCTCCACAGTCAGGAAGAAGAGAGTGATGAATGCTAGTGCCCAGTCCCCTTTCTCCATTGTATACAACCCAAGAATCTCACCCAGGGAATGGTNCTGTCCACACTTAGGGCCAGTGTTCCTCTTCAACTAACCTAAGCATGAGGGTCGGAACAGAGGCTCTTAGAGGCTGACCTTATTCTGTATAGTTACCTACAGGTTTTCCTAGGGCTTATCTCTCAGGAGCTTCTCTGTCCCTTCAAATACACAACATTCACCATCATAGAACCCATCTGTCTAGCCAGGATCCCAGCCTCGCTTCCTCTTCCCTGCGTGTTCCTATTGTTGTCATTACTATTTGCTTATGTGACTGTCTTTGTCTCTGTCTCTCTGTCTCTGTTCCTCCCCCACTGTGTGTGTGTACACGCGCATGCATATGTGTAGTTCAGAGGACCACCTTGGTATCATTCCTTGGGAGCCATCCATCTTGCTCTTTTGAGAATCTCTCACTGACTCNGAGCATCTCTGAGTACACTCTACTGGCTTCTTAGTGAGCTCTAGGGATCCACTTGTCTCCACCTCCACAGCTCTGGGATTGCAGATGCACGGCACCACACTGTTTGCTTTTTCTAGCCTGGACTCAGAGATCAAACTCAGGTCCTCACACTTGCATGGAAAATATTTTACTGACNGTCTCCCCAGCTCTGTTTGTTNATTTTTTTAGACAGACTCTCATTCTATAGACTGGGCTGGTCTCCAACTCATAATCCTCATGTCTTATCCTCTGGGGTTCTAGGATGTTTCTTCCTTTCCTCCATGTATTTTTCCTGGTACCAAATACTTNTTAGACTTCATCNCTTTAAAGCAATGTAAAAGAAGTCAGGGTTTTGGAGCATTTATGGGTGCTCACGTCCTCCATTGCATTACATTAGTGACTCTGGGAGTCTTTCCGGAAAGGCTTGACTGGGGAGGGTATACTCATCCAGAACGTGGGCAACTCTATCCACTGGGTGTGTCCTTGGCTGAGTAGAAGGGAGAAAGCATTCATCTTCTTCCGCTGTAAGACTGCATTGTAAGCTTATTCGATGTCAGAGAAGACCAGGAATGTTGAGAGTGATGAACTATGTCCTCTTTTAAGTAAGTTCTTGCGAGATAAGAAACCTAAGGTGGTTGGGAGANGCTCAGTGGGTAAGAGCACTTGCTCTGCAAACACGAGGATGTGAATTTGAATCTCTGCACCTACATTAAAAGCTTGGCATAGTTGCACATGCCAATAATAATCCCCACATTGGAGGGACAGAGACAGGCGGTCAGCAGGAGCTCACTGCCCAGCTAGTTCANTAATCACAGTGAACTTCTGGCTCAGTGAAAGACCCTGTCCCAAAGCAATAAGGCTGAGGTGATGGAAGAAGACACTGACCGCCTCTACGCACATGTGTATGTGCCTGCTTGCATACTCATGTGCACAAGCCCTCCCCGCCCCCACATACAAAGAAAAGAAACTTGAAGTATTTACTGGTTTCTAATTGAGTGAANTTACTGTTGTTCTCTCCTACTTTCAGAAAGTGTCATTTCTTAATTCACATAATGATACTACATTCCAAAGTTACTTCAGAAAGGAAAATCATTCATCTGAGTAACCTAAGAAGATTACTTTTAGTGTGTGCTATTTTCTTATGGATATGTGTTTAAGTAATGAAATGCATAATAGGCACTCATTTTTAATTCTGTTTTCCCACACACAAGTAGTCTTCATATTTTTATTCTGATTATTTTGATTGCCACTTAGCAAAATAATTAAAGATGAGTTGAATTGATCTAGTGTTTACTTCACCATTTACTACTATTAGGCGTGTGAATGCTTTCAATCCATTTCAATCTAAATGATACAGTGTGATTTTTAAACATATATTAAGTGGTATTTCTCACAGTCAAAGCAGACCACACTGCATATTCTGNCCCTCTGTGGACATNCAGGGAACCCTGTAGTTAGCAGTGTTACCTTCAAGTTGNTCCTCAGTGTTCCTGTTCCAACAGATGAATTTGTTTTCTGCGTGATTCATTTGTAATGGAAATGTTTAATCGTGAAAANGAAATGCATGACTAGAGAACAATTCCATGACTGTTAACAAGGCTCCACTAGCCATACAGTGGAGGGTTTCACTGAAATGTGTTCACATCCATTTGTCAGCACAAGATACAAGAACTGAGACCCAGAAACGTCAGATTGTATATTTTTAATTTATTGATAATTTTATTCTGTACTTACTAAATTCCAGCTGAAAATACAACATAGAGAAATATTAAAGTTGTCTCTTATAAGAAAGTCCAATTCTACTGGGTTTGCCATTAGGACATATATAATATGATGTATGATATTCAGATAGCATAAATGACTTTGAAGAAAAGCAGAACAAGGGATGGGTAGGATGTGGCAGATTGGAGAGATNATGTCTCTTTGTGCAGGGGAACAGTCTAGGAATGTGTCTCTAGTAGGTGGCACTTGACGACAGTGATTTATGGAGTACCTGGGAGAACCTGAGGGGACAGCACAGGGCAGGTTGCTATCCTGTAGGTTCCTTGTTTTCTTCAGGGAAGCTTGGCATGTCTTCTGTGGGTACCTTGACAGCTGAGCCTGATGCCATGTGGCCTTAGAGCATGAGTAGAGTTGGGACTAAGACATGTAGGACATTCAGAGTGATGGTAAGGACCTATGGTGTTACTTTGTAGCAGGAAGATACTGGGTTGTGTGGCCTGCCCAGAGCAAGACCAGCTTGGCACAGTGCATGCTCTTGAACCATTTGGTNGAGAGTGTAGATGAAGCAAGTGGGAGTGAGGAATCCTTTCTGGGTCAGGGCATTGCAACCACACAGATGAAAGACGATGTGTACACGTGTGAGAAGGGCTGGATTTCCAGGGCATGTCACATGTGGAGATGATGTACTTGGAGAGTAGATGGGTGTGTGCTATGTAAAAGGGAGAGGAGAATGTGCTTCCTGCAGGGATTTTATTCTAAGCATTTGGAAAATCCATTTTCAAAGAGGTTTGCAATCAGAGCAGGTGTTTAGGCGGGGAGAAAGGGAGGGAGACAGAGGAAATGGGAGCTTGTGCTTGGGCATGTCCAGCATGAGATGCCCACCAGGCTCTCACATGGAAGTGTCCAGAGACTNGGGAAGACAAAGGAGAGGCTCGGGATGGAGATGTAAACTGAGAACACTCCTGATAGACAGCATCATCCGTCGCCATGTGCACACACTGTAATGTATTCAGCCTTAAAAAAACCTCTNCTGCTATTCTACTTCCCCTCCATCTGCCGCTCAGTTTCCCTCATCTCCCTTCCACAGAGCTCTGAAATAAAACAGGTCTATATTTGCTATCATTTCTCTCCCCCTGTTCCCTCCTGAATGCCTTCCAAAGAGGCTTCCCTCCCGCCCACCCCGGAGACCATCTTATCCTGTCACAGGCAGTTCAATACTGACAATAAGCTGATTATCTCCATTGGACAATAAAGAAAGTGAAGTTCAGAGAGGTTAAGGCCACTTGAGTATTCAATAGCAGGATTCAAACCGGAACCTCGCTCTGCTATCCCCACCAGCTTCTCTCCTCACCAGCNGCATCCTTGCTCACAGCAAAACAGCGTTTGCAGGGCTTGGGAGACAAATGGCATAATTTACACTGAGCATTTAAAAAATGCCACAAAATTATGCACATAGAAGATAATATTTTACCTCTGTGTATTTCTGGGTATAAATTGTTCATGTCTATTTTCTTACGAGAAATAAAACTTGGAGAAAGACTGCAAACTTATCCTTACTTTTGGATTTTAAAACATAATTTTACATAAATCATTGACTCTTAAAAAGAGTAAATGTGGATGGCAGAGTGGATGAATGAGGGAATAGAAGGCAGGGNATGATTGCTTTTCAGAGCAGTGACAAGGTGTGCTATGTCAGTGATGTGGACAGGCAGCCCTACATCTCCTTCCTGACCTAAGTAGCTGTGACTTAAAGTCAATCTTGTATTGTGGTGGCAATATTATTTCTGTCTTCTATGACTGTGTCTTCTACTCTTGCTGTGGAAGCAGGGGATCAACCAGAAAAGATGAAAAACCTTTGTTCTAAGATGACTGTGTCTTTATAGGCACCTTCGCCTCCTCTGTGAAATCTTGTAGCCAGAGTAGAACCACACCAGAGAAATCAAGTGTGATGAAGTGCTTTTTATAGTTTGTCACTTCACCATAATGAATCTAAAAGTCACTCGTGTGTAAATTAACGCAGTCCAAAAGATGATCAAGCCACGGTTTGGATTAGATTAGTTCTGTGGCTAGTTTTGGATGTCAACTTGTCACACTGTAGAATCACCTGGGAAGAGGGTCTCAAGGAGGGTGTGCTTAGATCAGATTGGCCTATGAAGTCTGTGAGTGCCTTGATTTCATTAATTGATATGGGATGATCCAGCCCACTGTGGGCGGCACCAGTCACTGGGGTTGTGTCCTGTACTTTGTAAGAGTGGAGACAGTGATCTGAGTATGCACTCAGTGGTCTCTCCTTTTGACTGTGGTGTGATGTGGCTACCTGTTTCAAGTTCCTGCCTTGCCTTCTGAACCACAATGGAATGTCACAAACCCTTTCTCCCCTAAGTTCCTTTTTTGTGAGGATTTTATCTGTTTAGCAACAGAATTGAAAGCAAGTCAGCTATGGTGCTAAGAGATCACATTTCCTAAGTGGCAACCTGGCCTGCACTTGAAGAAAGAGGGGATATGAACTGATAAAAGAAATTGGGGAGTCTTTAGGCAGGGGTGGCTGTTGAATGTAGGGTCAGGACAGGGGGATGAAAATATGGTCCATGACAGTCTGTAATGCACTTTGTTCAAGAAGAGACAGTACAGTAAGATAGTGAGACAGCTGTGGTGATGGGGGAACTGGCAGACTGGGAGACCAAGACATAAAAATAGAGTTTTCTGTTGGCTTCACATTGATGTAGGGTTTTGGAGAACAAGGCTGGTGTGGATCTTGTGGCATATATATGGATGGAGCATAGGTTATTGTAAAGAGGACTGATATTAGGAAGGGAGATGGCAACAGATGTTGGCATGGCTGTAACTGCAGGTAATACTGACACATTACTTCTGGCTAAGAGCAGTAGACATTTTCTGGGTGCTTATGGGAGGGGGAGAAACAAGTATTTGGTCTCCTATGCACTCAGGATTAGTCTTCACTAATAAGCATTGCAGAATTCTCAATGTGTACAGGATCAAGCCAGTTTGTAGAACAGGAAGGAAGGACTGAGATGCTAGGTGAGTATGAGGCTCCTAGGTCCTTTCTAAGTAGGACCATTTAGTGGTAGGACTTTAAGAATTGCTAGAACAATTGGGTGTTGGATCTTATGGCATTATAGAGGATCCTTTGGAAAACCGATAGGAAATTAAACTGAATCTGAGGAAATCAGGAAGGAGTCAGTGGTCACATGAATCCAGTCTATAGGTGTGGATACGGGTGGTCCCAGGTAGAAATGAGAAAGTAGGCAGGTTTATTCAACATTGGGGTGGTAAAACACCTTGTTTGGAACTGCTTGGATACAATGGTGAATTTGGAAAAGATGCTGGGCAGAGGGAGGAGAGGCCCACAGCAATATTGTAAATGCTTAGCATACACCAGAAGGGAGGTTGCCTTTCCACCTGGGGCCATTCATCTCTTAGAATGTTACTGCTACTAACAGTTTTGCATGCATACAAGTTCATGTGAGCATGTATTTAATTTGAACTAGTCTCATTTTTCCATAACAGCCTTTAACACACACATACTCATTGACATGTGTGTATTACACATATTCATGTTGTAAGCACATGCATGCACATGCTCATATGTGCTTATATGTTTATAGATAATTTTTAGCAGAATACCTCCTGGCATTATCTCAAAGACTTAAGTGATTTATTTTATGCTCTTCTCTATTTTCTAATATGAATCAGAAATTTTTTCTTCCAAAGACCAAAAAACAATGAAAGGTTTGAGCAGAAATTTATCTGCTGCTATTGATTTTGTTTTAGCATAGAGCTATGATGCTTAACAACAAAACACTGTCTTTATAAACCTGACTGGCAGGGCTGCCCTCACATTATTGTCTATTTCAGACAAAGCAAAGAGGCATATGATCCCAGAGCGCTTCAGCTGTGAGGAAAACAAAATAAAGATCAATATATATCGTCCCCATTTCTATTTTCTAACCAACTCCTTATTTCCTAGCTACCAGAAGACGACCAGCCTTGGGAATTAAATTAAAAACTATAAAACTGTGAATGAAAGGGAATCTTGGAAGTAATGAGAACAGTGTCTGAAGTAGAAACAGGTCAGACAAGAACTATGGGCGCCTGCATAACCCTTTTCTTCACAGTCAAGCCAAAGTGTGATGCTAAGGCTGGAGGCACATGCAGATCATTTTCAGCCAAGTGTTTGCATCTGGTACTATTAGATTGAAAAAGCAATTTGATTTCCTGTCATAAAAGAAGTTGAGAGAAAATTTGAGTAGCCAAAAGGGACCTGCAGCACATTGCAAAATGAAGCCAAGCAGTTTTGTATAAGTTGAGCATATTTATTTATCTAATCTGTGATGATCCTTGGCACTGACACTGAGAATCTTCCAGCTTCTGTGTGGTTTTTCAATGACCTCTGTAACCTCCAGTGACATCTTAAACCTCAGAATGGTTCCATTTTCCACCTGCTGTTGTGCCAGCATGGATATGATGTTGAACGCCTCCATAGAAAATGTTATAAAGCCAGATATAACAAGCCTTCTGTGTGAAGCTGATAGNGCAGGTAGACCCATGATGCTATGGGGGTGTGGTGGGGCTCGGAATGGGCTGTGTGTGGTTCTGTTCAGCAGCAGGAAACCATGTGCCCTTCCCCAAGTGCACCAAGAAGGCTCTCTGTAATGGTTCACAAGTGCCTGCTTCTGCCAACTCACTGTAGAGTTACCTGCTGCAGCAGTGAAGAGAGGCATTTGGCTGCTCACAAGGCTTGTGACTTAGCTCGTGATACCTAAGNTTTTATTCACAGACTACCTTATAAATTTGCTAAAACAGCCTTCAAATCAAACTCCTGAAACATTTCTTCTGGTGCACAGAATCTCTGTGGAGCTTAGGAATGTTTAATAATGATCCCCTCAGAGAACACGTGGATGCCTGTAGACAAGGACTATGCGTGGAGGGACCCCTCCATCCTAATCAGCTGTGTTTCTCTCTTCACTCTCTCTCTCCCCTTGTTTGTTTATTTTTGAGTTGCCCACAAGGAAAAATCTATCATGCTAGATTCCCATACTAGTCCATGTTGTTCCAAATCATTTATGGTATCCCCACCAGCAGAAGGGTGGTTTTGGACTCTGAGGGAGAGACATAAGGCAAGCCTCCAAGCAGGCAGATGACATGTGGGGTGGCCTTCCTACATTCAAGAGTGTAGTGCCATTTGTCTACCTGCTCCTGTCAAAGTTGCTAAAGGAGGGGAAAGTGGGCCAGGTGTGGGAGCACTAAAAATACAGGCAGGTAATTGTCCTACCTTTCCCAATAATAGGACCTTAAAAAAAAGAATTACCTTATTTTTTATTATGTTTATGTGTATATTTCCAGTATATACACATGAGTGCAGTCTCCTGAGGAGGAAAAAAGATGGCATTGGATCCCCTGGAGCTGGAGTTATGTGCAGTTGTGAGGTGCCTGATGTGGGTGCTGGAAGTTAAAGTTGTGTCCTCAACAAGAGCAGTACATACTTTTTACTGCTGAGCTGCCTCTCCAGCCTTCATTGGAGGTATTTTGAAACATGACCTGGTAATCACAGCAGTGNCTGGAAAATCAAGTGTCTTAGTTACTTTTCTATTGCTGTGGTAAAATACCATGACCAAGGCAACTTATAAAAAATATTTAATTTGTTTCATGATCCCTGAGGGTTAGAGTCTGTGATCCTCACAACAGGGAACATGGCAGCAGGCAAGCATGGTGCTGGAGCAGTAGCTGAGAGCTCACATCTTGAAGGATGGCAAGAGAAATCTAATTCGGAATGGCATGGACTTTTGAAACCTTGAAGTCCATCCCTAGTGACACACATCCTAATCCTAATCCTTCAGCAGTGGATTCATCAACTGGGGAGCAAATATTCAAATATATGAGCCTCTGAGGGTCATTCTCATTAAGTTACCACATTAAGATGCTTCATTGAACTGACCCACTCCCCAGAATTCTCTGTCTTCAGTTAGGTAGGGTAATATTGTCTCGCTCTCAGAAGAGATACATTCTGTTGGACAACTGATGTACCATATTCCTCTTTCCCCTGTGAAATAGAAGAGACAATTGTCTTTTTAGTCAACATATTCAAGTGTACACCATTCAGTCTGATGGCCAAGTTCTCTAGGTTTGGCATGTGTGTATGTGTGCTTTCCTTACCCTTTGCTGACAGGGGAAAGGAGGAAGTGGAGGAAACTCTAAGTCCAGAGCATAGATCTGCTTTTTCCTTTGGGCCCCAGAACTGACGTGTGCATTGGTTAAATGCTTGTGCTTCACATTCTATGTTCAGTAAATGTTCACAGTTGCTGGATGAAGGACAGTCATCTTAGCAAATCCACCTTGCCTCAATGTCCTCTTCAAAGATCTTGAGCTCCAAGCTGGTAGGAGACAAAGGGTGACCTTGTTTCCCATCGAGGACTATCTTTACTGGCCCTCCTCCTGCAGCACCATGGAGTTCTGTTTTATCTTAGAGCATTAGAACTGCACCACCACTGTGTGTCATTCTTCCTCACTCAGCCCTGCACTGTGGTCCTGTGGATTCTAGAGTCTTGTTGCTTGTGCTTGAAGTTTGGTTTCTACATCAGAATGGGTGACCTGGGGCAAATTATCTAATTTTTCTAAAGCTTCAGTGGCCTCTTTCAGAATATGGGGCAAATCAATAGCTAAATCATGGAGCCAACCTAAGTCTCCAACAATAGGGGGGCGGGTAAGAAAAATGTGGTAGATACACTGCAGAATCGTTTTCAGCCTTAAGGAAGAACAAAGTCACATGGTTAGCAGGAAAGTGGATACAACCAGAGATAATCATATTAAACNAACTAAGTCAATTTCAGAAAGACAAATGCCATCTGTTTTTTCTCATTTGTAGGTCCTAGGTTTTAAGTAGATACATCAAGCCAGTATGTATATATGGCTTGAAAACAGAATAAAAGCTATCTTTGGGAACAAAGGGGACAAATGGGAAGGAAGGCTAGTAAGATAAGGAAGGGCTGGGGTATGAGTGTATGTGAGCTATGCTCACAGTACAGTATGTAGATGGAGGAAAACTTTTTAAAAAATGGTCTGGGACAACCACTCAATGGGTGACAATGTTTTCTGCCAAGTCTGATGTGTTGAGTTTGATCCCTGGAATCCACATGCTTAAAGGAAGGAGAGAGCCATTGTCTGCAAATTGTTCTCTAATCTCCACATGCATGCTGTGGCCCATGTGCAAGTGTGTGCCTGCACACACCCAGGATAAATAAATGTAAGTTTTAAATAACATGAAAAAATAAATAAAAATTGACACTGGATCTAAAAAGTAAAAACAGAAAATGGAATGACTAAAGGACTTGCCCCACAAGGTTAAGGTTGGGTGGAATAGAGGATGTGTAAAGCCATTGGTCATATGTTTGCTGCAGCCTCCTTCCCTCAGCAGTCATGGTGCTGCATTCNCCTGAGGGCTGAGGGAGCATGTGCCTGTTAGCCTCTCCTCTCAGCTATACCTCGCCTTGGATACCACTCTTGAAACTATCAAACCATGTGCTACAAGGCATATTGCAGAAAAATATGGTGCTCAGAATCTCAGGGCTTATATATGTTATCTCATTGGCAAAGGATTCTCAAAGGTTTGGAGCTTAAATTAGAGCTCGCATTTACACCGAGTGGGGAGAAAGCCACCATATGCCTCTCCATCTTGTGTGTGGTGTGACTGGAATTGAGAGGGAACGACAACACCGGGGCTCTAGCCAACACTTGAGGCCAGCAGGCTAAATCCAGAGTGAGCGTCGTCCCAGCTCTTCCTGGTTCTGTCTGCCTGTGCCTTTGACCTTGACAGCCACGGTCTGTGTGGCTCCTCTTTGCTTCCTGCCATTAATCAGCCCGGAAGCATCGTCTATACAGACAGCTAGGTTAGGTTGAATAATGCGTCTATGTTTTCTCATCTAACTGAAGCTTCCGTTAAACCTGCATCGCGTCATTGGTAAGCTTGGCTATGGGCCGGGCACAACTTCAGTGGAGCACTTTCTTCCCCTGGGAATCCTATAAATTGGCTTTTCATGTTATCTTCTCATTTCTAAGGGGCCTGTGATGATGATAGCCCACAGTTTCTCTTAGAGTACAGATCATTGCCAGAGGAGGGGGAGGGATGGNATTTACTCCCACTGGCAAATGAGGCCACATTTTGACTTAGAGCTTTGAGATTTGAAGGGTNGCAGATAACACGTGTGACAGGAAGTGTTGCTTATCATGGCAGATGATGCTCCCTGTGCCCCACTTTACAATTGCACATACTAAAAAAGTTATATGTGCCTTGTAGCACATACTTTATTGGATAGGAATAAAGTTAATGTAAGCACAAAGCACACAGTTGCTAGAAATGAGAGGAAAGGAACAAAAATCATGCACAATGTGTGGCTTAATCCAAAACAACTTCTCACACCTCTTAGGTTGATCTAGAGGTTTTAAAAAATGGTTTTATTTATTGTCAGGTGTGTTGACTCATACTTGTAATGCCAGTACTCAGGAGGCTGAGGCAGGAGGATTGTCATGAGTTACAGGCTAGTCTGTGCTACAGAGTCAGACCAATAAAAAAACCAACCAAGCAGACAAGCAAACAAGAGACTTTGGAGATTGTGGGACAAATAAAGTGCTTGTCCTGCAAGTGCAAGGGTTGGGATTTGGACCTCAGTCCACACATAAAACTTCCATGTGGTTGGCAGCCTTTGAGATGGATACTTGGAGCTGTCAGACTGAACAACTGGGACTGAAGTTCTGGGCTCAGTGAGAGATGGAGTCTCCATTAAAAACGTGGAGAATGATGAAAGAAGACACCAGACTTCACCATCTGTCTTCCACATGTACAGGCCCACAAGGGCATGAGCANACACACTCATGAACACACCTACACACTGCACACATGTACATCCTGCANAGACATATACATGCCCGAACATTCTGATTTAACAAGCTTGAATTTCTCACCAGATTGTTGCTGTGCCTTTTTAAAGTTCTTATGGAAATTCATGGCAGACCTGTGCCTGGAAGGCAGGCATCATGACCCTTAGTTTTGAGAATTTTCCACTAGACCTTTTAACAGGAACCTCTTGACCTAGAGAGGGGGAAACTGGCTTTTGCAAGTTAGAACCAAAAGAGTTAGTTTCAAACTTGGAATTTGACACATATCCTGAAAGACGATGCATGGGATTGCACTGAGTATATTGAGGAAGGAGCCACAGATTCTGGCATTTAAGTCACTTCCACATGTGTTTGTGAGAAGATTGCAGGACTGACTGGGTCTGCTCTCTACTTCTCTCTTCTCCCCCCTGTATCAGTCACTGCTAATTCCTTGTCTCTACCCTACCCCATGCCATACACANNNTGAAATAGACTTTGGTGACTGTAAGTATGTTTTAACTGAGCTTTTCCCAGTGCACAACTCAAGACTAATTCTTTGTTGTTGTGTGGAGTAACCTACCTTATTATCTGTAGAATGAGTCTTAGCAACGTTGATTCAGGTTGTGTTGGTAGCTATGTGATGAATGGAGGTGAGTATGATTAACTGATGAGTGACACTGATGGTTTCATCTCATCTTCACTTAGGTTATTTCTCTTTCTTCTCCCTTCCTTCTGGTCTATTCTTCCCTCCAATGTTGTGTCTCCTCTTCCCTCATTGTTACCTTCTCTCTATCATATACCCANACATGTTCACCATTTTTCCTTTCTATTAACTGAGATCTTTCATGAGTTTTGTTACTCAACATTTTCCTATACTAAGGGAAGTTGTCTGGTACTTGGATATTAGAGACAAAGCAGAAGAGACCTACAGTCATATCTTGACTCTTCCATGTATAACTGGGTTACTCTTAATACTTGCTCTAGATTCTGTGGGCCACGTTAGTCATCTTTAGTTGGGAATGGGGATGATACCTATCCTACAGTGGTGGAATGATTGAATAAGATTGTGTATATTGCTTTGGTGTTAAAGACTTCCAGCAAGCATTGTTTATTATTGTAGATAAGGAGCATCTTCCTTGAGCCTTTTCTCAGAAGACACAGGGCTTCATCTAATAATTCATGAGAGTCTAGATGATGTACTTTTCCTGAGGACAATTAAAAGTGTCAACCCAGTACACTAGAACTAATACTGGCAACACTTCCATTCACCTGGTATCTATGAGATATTTGGAATATGGGTCTTTGTTCCACAAAGAAATGTGTGATGAACATATTTTATATGCCTTTCCTTGAGTCGTCTCTTTCTCTCTCTCTCTTTTTTTTTGTTTTGTTTTTGTTTTTTGGTTTTTCGAGACAGGGTTTCTCTGTGTAGCTTTGCACCTTTCCTGGAACTCACTCAGTAGCCCAGGCTGGCCTCAAACTCACAGAGATCCGCCTGCCTCTGCCTCCCGAGTGCTGGGATTAAAGGTGTGCGCCACCACCGCCCGGCTGAGTCGTCTCTCTCTTCCCCTGGTGGATTGAATGATCTCGGTGATAATAAATCCTGTGGGTGAAGAGCTGTGCCCACACCACCCACTCATCCATATCTTGCTTTCATGAGTCTCCCAAGAGACTGGAGATTTGCTTATTGTTACTACTGAAAAGATGGCAGAGACACGGGCACAGGGCTAGCCAACCAGATGGCTTGGTTTTTAGAATAATAACTTTGACCCATCCTAAATGCTCATAATCTTAAAAAAATCACTTAGAAGAGTAGAAGGAAGTGGCAGTGAGTGGGGAGAGGGATGACATTAGATCAGGAGGGTAGATAGTCACAGCCATTAACTGGCTGAGAGACCCAGAATTGCTTAACTCTGCCAGCCTTGGGTGATCCTTTCCTAGTGAAGGATAGAAACAGGGGCTGCCTCAGAACATAGAAAACCCCAGAACAAGGCAGGCTCTGTCTTTAGCAGGTGTTGGGCACACAGTGGATGTTTAGGAAATGTTAAACATTTTACTGCACTTAGCTCTCAGTTGCCCACAATCCAAGTTTACCTTGACCCCCCCTTAACTATGTCCATTCCTTGAAGTTCTTAGGACTTCTGTTCTTCACCTTCAGTGGATTTGATGATGGAATATGTGCCTTCCCTTTCAAAGCTCCATCTCCCCTGAGTCTACAGATCTCCTTTCTACTTCTTTAAAAACATTTCTTACTTGATTTTCAAAAGTATTTACTTATTATTTTTAGTGTGGTGTGTGTGTATGCATGTGTGTGTGTGTGTGTGCGTGTGTGTGTGTGTGTGTGTGTGTGTGTGTGTGTGTGTGTGTGTGTGTGTGTTGAGGTCCCTCCATACTGATTTCCATAGTGGATAGATTTACTAATATTCTCACAGCTTGGAAGATTGGCTTTCTCCTTCTACTGTGTGGATCCTGAATATTGAACTCATATCTTCAGGCTTGGTCGCAGATGCTCTTACCATGGAGCCATGTTGTGGGCCTAATTATTTTTCATAGAAAGTGCTAGGTTTCCTAAAGATATTCATTTATGTGAATCATATCCTGTGACCACATTCCTCCCTCTATCCTCTCCCCATTCTAGCTCGTTCTCTTCCTTTGGCAAATAGTTCTTTTCCCTTCTCCTTCTCTTCTGTTGGTAGTTTTCCTCTCTTTTACTTCAAATCTATCTTCCATGAAAATAAACACTTGGTTAGGTCTTTGTCTATTTATTATAATGAGTGTATGGCCAAGCCTGGTAACAAAATTTACTCCCTCCCTGAGTCACGGAGACCCTTAATCTCCCCCTTACAAGATCAACAACCTGGAGTCCATTGCACACCACAACCCACTACTTGTTTTTGAGTTCCTAATGCTGTCACCTCCTCTATCCCACTCCATTCTAGTATCTCTGTTTGGTAATTGCTCATTACCTTCTGTCTCTCAGTTCAGATATGACTACCCTATGTATGTCACTAGCTCTGGGATCCCTTTCTGGGTTTGGGTCTCTTCTTTGGGCACGCATTATGCTTGAGCTTGTGTGTAGTTCTATGCCTGGCAAGTGCAGTTTGGTGCATCCTTGCAGAAGCCATCTGTTTCCATCCCCAGTGTGTTTGTGCCTCACATTGAGGATACTGATTATGATTGCTCATATTTCTGTGTCCACTGTTTAATATGGTATGCATTCTACTTCTGTTCTAGTTTCATTCTATTGCTAGGACAAACACCATGAACAAAAGCAACATAGGGAAGAAAAGGTTTATCTCAGTTTACAGGTCATAACTCATCATTGAGAGAAGCCAGAGCAGGAACTCTTCTATTAACTTGAAAGTAGGACCACTTGCTAGTCTACATAGCATTACCCCTGACTAGTGAATTCACTCAACACCAAGAAGTTCAGCAGAAACCATGGAGGATGGTGTCCTCTAGCTCATATAGACTTATTGCTTATTCTTAACTAGCATTTTCACATAGCCAGAACATAGGGGTGATACCACCCACAGTGGGCTATGCCTTCCTCCATCAAGTAATAATCAAGATAATCTTCCACAGACATGACATCTATGCAATTTTTTTGGTTGAGGCTTTTCCTCTCAGACGACTAGGCTGTGTCAAGTTGACAACTTAAGCTAACTAGGACAGTGGGTATGTAAAAGCCAACAGATGTGGTGCTTGATATTTTAAAGACTACTTAAGGAGCAAAAGGATGAATTTAAATATTTTCTAATTTATAAGAATAATCTGAAAAAATAACCCAATCAGTAATCATTAGCAAATCTGATCATTTAAAAATTTTTAAAGAAAGCCCATATGAATGTATGCCAGTTTCTTCTTGCCACTAAATCTTTCAAATGTACAGCCAGAGAGAAACAATTTTGAAATATACTGAAGTGAGGTGCCCAGGAGTGATGGATTGCCTGAAAGAGGTATTAATCCTAGAACTCGCTTTCCTTTAGGAAACATCCTCACCATGGAGCTCTGTCTCCATGATGGATTTTACTTGGCTTGGCAGTGCTTAGAGTTGGCATCTTGCATTGTAGATCAGTCCCTTTGCAGCAATCCTCTCTTCATTTTGACTTGCTTACTTGTCTTCTTCCACTTTCAACAGAAGTTTCCTGCAAGTCAACAGAACACATGTATTTTTCTATTTTGTGAAGTTGGAACTCCTTTGTGCCCCGAGGAGATTCTCATGAATTTGTGGAATGGATTCTAAGCTCTCTGAGTTCAGGGAGGAGGCAGGTAGAAGAGAGCAATGCTGATGTGCTGGTATGTATGTTGTGTGTGTGGGGGTGGGTGGGTACGGGCGTGTGCATTCTTGAATGTGGAGGTACTCAACCACAATTGGTGCATGCATGTGAAGGCTAGAGGACAATCTTGTGTGTTGCTCTTGAGGCACTATCCACCTTATTTCACATTGGCTTGAAAGTTGCCAAATCCTCTGCCAGCCAATGAGCCCCAAGGATCCACCTGTCTTTGCCTCCTCAGTACCGGAATTAGACATGCACTACCATGCCTACCTTTTTGTGTGGGTGATGAGTTTGAACTNAGGTCCTTGTATTCATGTGTTGAGCACATCTCCATAGCCTCAAAGTTTGCTTCCTTTTTAAGTGGTATAAGTAGTGGTCTGCTTAAGCACCTTCATGTAGAGGGAAGTTCTGATGTAGGAAACAGGATCCTGGTAGATCTGAAGATGGAGAACGTTACTTTGNGAAGTCTAGCCAAGTTTAGGATTAAAGTGAATGAGTGAGATTGGAAACAGCTGTGCATTGGGACTCAAGTCATAAAAACCTTGAAATGATTATGAATTGCATAAAAATTATTCCTGAGAGCCGCTGCTATTTCTAGAAGTACTCNGCCTGGTGCTGTTCATGCATTCTCAGGTGGTACATCAAACAAGCCTGGCAGGTAGAGTTCATGACCCCTACTCCTTTTGGTTAAGAAGACAGAAGCTTGGAAGAGTCAATGAGGGGCTGGAGAAATTGCTCAATGGGTAGGAATACTTGCTTTTCTTGTATGAGGACCCTAATTCAAATCCTAGCTGCCATATAAAAATGACAAGCATGGCTTTGGCTGGCTGTGTCTATAACTCCAGCATTATGGATGGGGTCAGGTCAAGTGGAGTGAAGTGGAGTGGTAGAAACAGGCAGATCACAAGATCTCACTGGCCATCCAGCCCTGCTAAAGAGGTTAGCCTATGGTTCAGAGAGAGACCCCATCTCAAAGCAATGAGGTGGAGAATGAAAGAGGGAGACATGACCTTCTGTGTCTTCAGCATGTTTGAACATAGGAACTTGCACCCACACATTTACATATGTGCACGACAAACATGTATCACACATATGGTAACATATAGAGTAATAGATTGAGTAACTCAAAGGTACATATGCATGAGCTGATTGAACATCTTCCAAGTTTGCAGCTGTGTTATCTTGAGCAAGTGATGTAGAGAAATCGCAGATCCAGCATATATAAAATCAGAAAGGTAGCACTTATCTTCCTTATTTCTGCAGCGGATTCAAGTAGTTACTATGAAACATTTAACATGGTGCATGGGATGGGGTCTGCCATACATCCAGACTATTATTAACAATAACTCCATAACTTCCTGTTCTAAAAGGATTCAATTTGAATGCAAGGCTGTGACATTAAGAATAGACTCCACCCTCTGGTCTGAGCCATTTCCTAACTAGATCCTTGATTGGAAACAGAGAAATAACATCCAATTGCAACAATATCTACATTATTATTTTCATTTTTTTCCTGGTGCGGTCAGCTTGTTATTTGTGCTATTTCTTAGAATAATGGAATTTATTCAGGCAATTTATTCTTAGTACAAGTGTTACAAATGGCACTGTGCAATGCTTATATATCATGCTAATAATGTCTGGTTCATCCTTATCCCCAACCCCTTTATCTTTACAAATAGAAACACTGACTTCCTACTTTCCCCCCTGTTTTATTGAATTTCTGTGTCCAGATCTGTTCTCTGACTCTGCTGCATACTTCACATTGAAATGGTGGTCAACAGCCTCCAACATAAATTTAAAAGCATCTCCCAAGTGCTTTCTTTGACACTGAGTGTATCAGAGTAGAGGAAAAGTGAAGAGAACAATGTAGTCACCCTTCCCGGCTAGAGCTTAAACCCATTAGTTAACACTATGTATCTAGGTTATGAGTTTTAGGCAAACACAAAGCTTTCTACTGGGAATTTCAATGAAATGAATGCCTTTTAGGGGCATAGGCTCTGTACACGGTTTCATCCCCTTAAACTCCATTTTCTCTCTTTTTTAAAATTTATTTATTTTTTAATTAAAAAGATCTTCTACTCCTTTTACATACCAACCTCAGATTCCCCTCTCCTCCCTCCTCCTGTCCTGCCAGCTCCCTCCTCAACCCACCCCCACTCCCACCTCCTCCAATACAAGGTCTTCCATGGTGAGTCTCTGGAGCCTGGCACTCTCAGCCAAGGCAGGACAAGAC
>LZPO01087294.1:110041-140435 GCA_001675575.1 Neotoma lepida | reverse complement strand
AAAAAAAACCCCACACACAAATGCGAGATAACGCATGATTAAGTTTTGACCCCGTAGATTGTTAACCTTCAAAGCTAACTCTGCAGTAGCACAATATTATTAGCAATAAAAGGAATTTGCTTTGCCCTTTTTTTAAATTACCATAAACCGATTGACTGAGACAGAATGATGTTAATATTTAAGAAGTAGGACACTAGATTCTATTATCTCAGAAGCTCTGTCACCAGGCCCTCTCTGTAGTCCTGTTATCTAATTATTGGGCTTAAATTGCATTAGTGTGCTGGCAATTTGTCTACCCCTGGAAAAGTAATTGACATTTGGGTTACTGCTTCATATGTGGGCGACTTGCTAGCCAGTTCCGAAGAGTCCTCTCCTGTCAGGGCAGATTAGTTTAATGTTGCCTGGAAGAAAGGGAAACTCTCTGTTCTAAGGTATGCCACCTCTGTTCCTGGGCACAATTTGGTATTAAAATTTCAGTTCGGTATCAAAGCTGATAAGTCACCTGAGATGAAATTGAACAAGGTTGTCGTGACAAAGTAATTAATGGCATTTTATGACTTTCAGATGACTTTAAGGGACACATACTTAGTCTTTGCCTGCGTCTTCCGCCACGCTGATAAATATGTATTACACACTTACAGACCATCTTTAACTGTTGTCAGATGTTTTTTGCAGGGCTTTGGATTTATCATCTCTCGGAATTCAATAGAGCCAGGTAGACTCCATATATAAAGTAGTGATCTCGCATCGCCAGCAAGGGCTTTGAGTTTGTACAGCATGTCAGCCATACTGATTCTCAATACCCAAGGTGCTTCTCTCTGCCTTAAAAAAAATGTATACCTTTCTGTGCAAAAATTAAAAGCAGCATCCTTGACTTTTCCCTTTTCTAGACATTTCTTTGACACACCAAGTTGGCCTCAAAAGGATAGCTGTGGCTTTTGGCAAACATTCCACATTTCTCTTTGAAGAGAGCAGAGATGTGTACTGTGACCCTGAGAACACACCTATAGGAAACACACGGTTTGGGCCATATACCCATGACAACAGGGTGCTTGTATGTTGAGGGGTATCAGACTTTTCCCTCAGAGATGAAAGGGATAAATGAGGGCTACCTAGAGGGTAAATAAGAATGACCAGCCCCTGTGTTCCTTTACTTGAAAATTCAAGATGAGCCTTCAAAGTCTTTAGGCACTGTTAGAACACTGGCATATCCACTCCTGCAGACTCAAGGTCAAATCTAACTTAGGAAGGAACCACCTCCCTATTTTGGCTTATCTGTTTCTTCATTCCTCACCCTAGTCCTCTTCAGGCTGCTGGCTTCCTTTCAGTTCCAGGAGCCAGCCAAGCCTCTCTGCTTCCAGGACACTGAGCATACTTTTCTCTGTCAGGCTCACTCTTTTCTACTCTCTTCTCTAAGCTAGGTCCCTTGGAGTCTACTGAAATATCACCTCCTGCAAGGCCAATCTCCTGTTAGCTCCTGCTCAGCCCCCCTTATTCCCAGCCTAAACTAGATGCCTCCTGTCTCAGTTATGACTCTAGTAATAGATGAATGGACCATCCCCATTCTCCCTTGCTTCTGACTGCCTCTCCAGAACATAAGCAGCAAGAGGGCAGGTGTAGCATCTGCTTGCCTCACCCCCTGCAGGAGCTGGCAGTAGAAGATGTTGCTTATGTTTTCTGGACATAGCAAGTAGTCTCCAATTTTAGAAATGCCCTTTGTGATGTTTAGAATTAACATACACTAATTGTATGAGTAATGGATTTTATTAGAACATTCCCACATGTGCTTTGATCATAGGCACTCCCTGTGTTATACCTGATGCACACACTTGCCCTTCCTCCATTCCTGCTCATCCCTCTCTTAGTTGTATGACATTTTTGTTTTGTTTTGCTCCCACAGATTCTATGTATGAGAGAAAACGTGATNTATTTACTTTTATTTCTAAAATGATTTATTATTATTTATGTTTGTTTGTGTCTGTGTGTGTGTGCATGTGGGTTCCTAAAGAGGCCAGAAGAGGCATCAGATCCTCTGAAGCTAGAGTTAGGAGTGTCCTGATTTGGGTAGTGGTCATCAACTCAGGTCATCTAGAAGAACAAGAAGCACTACTAAGGCTGGAGAGATGGCTCATCGGTTTAAGAGCACTGCTTGCTTTTCAAAGGACTGGGGTTTAATTTCCAGCATATGTTAATTCACAACCATCTATAACTCCAGTTCCAGGAGATCTGATACTCTCTATAGCCCGCATAAGCACCAGGCAAGCAAGTGGTGCACATACATACATACAGGCAAACACCCTTACATATAAAATAATATTTTTTGAGAGAAGCTCTCCTAAGTGCTGAGCCAGCTCTCTAGTCCCTGCTGATAATTGTCTTTCTGAGTCTGGTTTATTTCATTTAACATGGTCATTTCCAATTTCATCCATCTGCAAAGGACATAATTTCATCCTCATTTATGGCTGAATAAAACTCAATCATGCTGGTATATCACATATTCTTTGTCCATCCATCAGTGGTCACTTAGCTAATGCCACAATTCAGCTATTGGCATTAGTGCTATAATGAGCACAAGTGTGCAGGTATTTCTGCTAACTTGAGGTGCTTTTAGCATACACCCAGGAGTGGTATAAATGGACCCTATGGAAGCTTTCTTGAGTAATGTCCATAGTGATTTGCATTGTAGCTACACTCATTTGCATCCCTGCCAGTAGCACAGTCTCCCAGGAA
Source organism: Neotoma lepida (assembly GCA_001675575.1). NCBI lineage: Eukaryota > Metazoa > Chordata > Mammalia > Rodentia > Cricetidae > Neotoma > Neotoma lepida. The sequence goes on along the minus strand of LZPO01087294.1, from coordinate 137,705 downwards.
GTTGCCAAAACAGTACTGCTGTCAACACCATTCCCCAATGGAAATGTCTACTGTAGAAATGGTACCCATCCACCCACACAGCTTTCCTCCGCTGTGCTAACAGTGGCTTCTGTAGGCAGCTGACACTTGCTTTGTTTAATTCCTTGCTGTCTTATTCTTTTATTTGGACATTTTCTATCCCCTTCTTTGACAATATCTTCAAAGACAACATTGATATTTTAAGCACAGGAGTTAATTTTTTTGTGTGTATCCAAACACAGGGTAAACACATCAAAATTTACTTTATTCTTAAAATAGTGTATTGAAATGTCATCAGAGAGATGTTTATTTTCTAAATGAGTGAAGAAAAGGCCAAGAATTTGAGAGGGAATGAGTGGGGACAAAGGAGAGATTGGAGGGGATATAGGAAGGAGTAGAAATAATGTAAAGACAGTGCTCATGTATATGATTATCAAAATATTAAATTAAAATAATAAAGAGGCCTGGGAAGATAATTCTGTTGCTAAAGTGCTTGCTGTGCGAGCATGAGGACCTGAGCTCGATCCCTAGAACCCACATAAAAAGCCAGACATGGTGAGGCCTGTTTTAAATCACAGTGCTGGGGAGGTGGAGACAAAAAGTTCTCTGTGGCTCAGTGACCAGCCTGTCTCATTCATGAGAGACCGTGTCTCAGAACAAGTTGGAATAACTTCCAAGACTTGCCCCTGGACTTCACAAATACACATACACATGTGCACATATATCTGGATGGAGACACCAAACACACACACACACACACACACACACACACACACGCGCGCGCGCGCGCGCGCGCGCGCGTAAAACAAAGGATAGTCTTCATCGAAGTTCTGTCATGAGCTTCTGAGAAGTTCCATGGATTGTGTTTCGCTGTAGTGTGATTCTGCTCTGCCCCACAGTTTCTGAGATAGCTGCCCCTGACAGCAAAGGGACTTAGTGCCACTGCAGGTGGTTGGTTCTGTGTCCTTTCATTTTCTCCTCTGCACTCTGATGCTGCTAGTTTCCAAGGCTCTGGGTGTTCAGTGAAGTGTTTTGCATAAGGCACGCTTTATCTTTTATCTTTAAGCAAGGCCATTAATACAATCTATAGGAAGCCGTGAACGAGGCCAATAAAATTACCTAGCAGCCGAAAGGTTGCTGTGCTCGTTTATCTCAGCAGAATTCAGAAGGTAAATGACAAGATTAGGGAGAGGGGATGCATGTGACAGAGCTGTTACCTGGAGTGATGAAATCCAAGATTCTTTTCTTTCCTCTTCAGGGGGAGGTGGTCAAGAGGGGAGTGGGGATGGGGGAGTAGAGGAGAGTCAAGGAGAATTCAGTTCCTAAAATTGTTTCCTGGGGCCAAAGCATCTAAGAAATAGACTGTCACCTGCTGGTTTAATTATTTGCCTTACTAAATATGGTGACCTTCCCACTCCATACTAATTATCGAACAGTGATGAGCCATGTTTCAGACAGTGAGCCCAAATCATCAGTTTATTGCCCAGGTCTCTTCCTTAACATGGGGAGGATATGANTGATAGTCAAAAATCTTTTATGATTTGAAAAAAATATTTTAAGACTACATGATTTTATCATTAGGATTCTGTGCAATATATTTCCAGACACTTAAAGATGAATGTTCAGATGAATAAACAGTTACTTAGATAGGAATACATTTTTACATTAAAAAGTAGCCAGACATGTCATTTTAAAAATGTAAATTATATTTAATATAAAATATGTAAGTTAAAAGATTGGAAAACTTCAAATGAATGCCTTGTTGTTCAAAGAAATAGATGTTCTATGTAAATTCTATATAATTTTCATATGGAATTGGATGAGGATTTTTTTTTCTTTTTAAATTTCTAAACTTTTATTTTGGTTAAGGGAGGGGTGATTGAGTCTCATTCTCAGGTCCAGGCTGGCCTCTAACTCACAGTCCTCTTTTCTCTCTGTTTTCTGAATGCTGGGATTGTCGCTGCTAGACACAACACTATGCTGGTTAATTATTGTCACTTGACACAAACCTAGACTTATCTGGAAAGAGGGAATCTTACTGAGAAAAGGCCTCCATCAGATTGGCTAGTAGACAAGTCTGTGGTGCCCTTTCTTGATTAATGATTGATGTGGGAGGGCCCAGCTCACTGTGGGTAATGCCACCCCTTGGCAGCTGGTCCTGGATTGTATAAAAAGTAGGCTAAGCAAGCTTTAAGTAGCAAGCCAGTGAGAGGCAGTGACCTCTGTGGCCTCTGCTGCAGTTCCTACCTCCAGGTTCCCGCCTTGAGCCCCTGTCTGGACTTCCCATCATAATGAACTGTAAACTGAAATAAACACTTCCCTTGCCAAACTGTTTTGCTCATGATCTTTTTTACAGCAATAGGAGGCAAACTGGGATACATATGCTCTTGTATGAACTTGTCTCATAGCACCTGGCTATCATAGCATCATTATCATCTTTCTTCTATTCAGTTATCTCTTAAATTATTAGGTTTTTCTATGACATTATGAAAGTTAAAACTTTAAAGCACATAGAGCCTATGTTTGTGTTTACTACCATATGTATGTATCTATTATCTATCTCTGTGTATCTGTCTGTCTACAAATCTATCATCTATATCTCTATTTTATTTCTATCTTCTTACATATGATCTTTCCCTATCTCCTATCTATCATTTATCATCTATCTATCTATCTATCTATCTATCTATCTATCTATCTATCATCTATCATATATTTATCTATCATCTATCTATTTATTTACCATGTGTCTATATCCAAAGCCAAATCATTTTTTGTACTTTCACCTTGCAGAAATTACATGGTATACAATAAACACAACAATTATAATTTAGGGTATACTAGATTGTGTTTTATATAGGACTTGTTATAGTTTGAGTGTGGAATGTCCCCCACAGGCTCTTGTGTTTGAATCCTTTGTTCCCAGTTGGTGGTGCTGTTTTTCAAGGCTATGGAACCTTAGAGAGGTGAGGCCTGACTGGAGGAGGCCATGTTAAAACATGCCCTGGGTTACACATGTCCTGCTTCAGACCTGGGCTCTTTGCTTGCTTACCTTTAAAGTAACCTCAGTGGTCACCTCACATCCCTGCTGCCACAGCTCTGCACCACTTTAGCTGCCAGGCATTGTCCACCATGATAGATCAGAGACCTTGGACTAGAAGTCAAAGCACGTTATTCCTCTTTGAAGTTGCTTCTGTCATGTGTTTTATCACAATGACAAGAAGACAAACTCCCAAAGTCACAGGAGGAACACCATCCCATTTTGCAAGATTTTTTTAAAAATTTCTCATCATTAAAAATAATGTCTCAGCCGGGCAGTGGTGGTGCATGCCTTTAATCCCAGCACTCAGGAGGCAGAGCCAGGTGGATCTCGGTGAGTTCAAGGCCAGCCTGGTCTACTGAGTGAGATCCAGGACAGGCACCAAAACAACACAGAGAAACCCTGTCTCAAAAAAACAAAATAATAATAATAATAATAATAATAATAATAATAATAATAATAATAAATAATTATAATAATAATGTATATTTCTGGGTTGTGGCTCATTAGATTTTAAAAACCTTTTCCATTTTCTCTTTTGTGTGTGTGTGTGTGTGTGTATGTGTGTGTATGAGTGTATGTATGTGTATGTGTGTCTGTGTGTGTGCGTGTGTCTGTGTGTGTCTGTGTGTGTATGTGTGTGTATGTGTGTGTGTATGTGTATGTGTGCGTGTGTGTCTGTGTGTCTGTGTGTGTGTATGTGTATGTGTGCGTGTGTGTCTGTGTGTGTCTGTGTGTGTATGTGTGTGTGCATGTGTATGTGTGTGTGTCTGTGTGTGTGTATGTGTGTGTGTGTGCCAGTGTGTGTATAAGTATGTGTGTGCATGTGTGTGTATGTATGTGTNTGTGTACATATATGAACATGCATGTCCATGAAAGAGTCTATGTTTCTTGCTCTTTATGAAGAACCAAATCTCTGGCAGCAGGAGATCCCTGCTAGGGACCATGCTGACTGGCATGGAGTAGTGGCTGGCTCCCTCACCTGGGTGTGTTCTAGCCATTTTGCCTCAGGCCATAGCACCCCCAGAATTGTCCTCTACATATAGCCTGTCTATCACCAGCCCTTTCTTACTATGTTGTCTGTTTCCCTCATCTTTGTGATTGGAAAGTGTTTTGGAGGAAGTCTCAGATTTTATGATAACCTTGTGGGAGTTTCACAGTGCAAAGTTGTAAATCTTTCCAGAGTTGCAAAGAAGCAGGACAGCAGGTAGAAGTTGCTCCTTTTCTTCTCAAAGGATTCTCAGCACTTGTTTGAAAATGCACAGAACCATTCTCTGTCTCCTACACTGGTTCTAACCAGGCCTGACTATGTTTAACTTTCGAGATGAATCAGATGGGATGTGTTGAGGGTGGTAAGGGCATGGAACCCNCTCTTCTGGGAAGGTCTACTTGGTGTGAAAGCGTAGAGGAGGTGAATACTTTTTCCCTTGTAGCCCTTGATGCAGGCATTCTGTTGCAGTGAGCTCCATGTGTTTCTTTAGCTTCTGTAGAGAAATTTATCAATTAATAGAACAGGAAAGTTATTTCCAACCTTCCATATCAACAGACTTATTCACACAGTTAATTCCACCCAGCCTTAGTCTATGACCCTTCTTATGTGAGGGACCAGGGCAATGCAATCAATTTGCAGATGAAAGTAGACAATTGAGCATTCAAAAATGTTCATCACTGTCTTGATCTTGGGCAGGCCTCATGTAGGCAACTACCGCAGCTGCTGTGAGTTCACCAGGGCACAGGCTCGACATGAAGGGAAGAAACTGCTTCACAGCATGAAGCCCCACCCCTAGCTGAGCAGCTATTGGCAACTGATGGCTGCTGGGGGAGGGAGAGTTAGTATGCTTCTGGGACATGACCTCTGCTTCCTTATGCTCCAGGAGATGGCCCTACACCCATGGGCATGCAGCAGCACTGATTAGACTCAGGGACATGAATTGGGAGGGGCTTATTTTGGGGACTTCTGGGAGGAGTTGTGAGGAGGAAATGGGGCAGATGAATATAATCAAAATTCATTGTGTATGTGTATAAAATTCTGAAAAAATAAAGAAAATTATATTTAAAATACCTACCAATACCAGTGTCCTCACTGCCTACCTGCTCTCAAGAACTCTACTCATTCCCCACCCCTCCCCAATTCTGCCACCAAGATCTTACAACTACCACAGAAAATGAGTGTGGACTCTTTGACCTTCAGGAGCAGGGGACATGCTGAGGTCACTGGATATTGAGCTATTCCCTTACCTGGAAGTGACATGCATACCATCTGACTCCTCAGGTCTTTCTAGCTAGAGGAAGTGTTTGATCTGCTAGGCACTCAGTGGAGNAGGGGCAGGAATCCCTCCTCACCTGGGTCCTCTTTTTTTAAAAAATTTTTAAATTATTAAAAAGATCTTCCACTCCTTTTACATACCAACCTCAGATCCCCCTCTCCTCCCTCCTCCTGTCCTGCCAGCTCCCTCCTCAACCCACCCCCACTCCCACCTCCTCCAATACAAGGTCTTCCATGGTGAGTCTCTGGAGCCTGGCACTCTCAGCCAAGGCAGGACAAGACCCTTCTCCCTTCGCCAAGACTGTGCCAGGTGTCCCACCACAGGGACTGGGCTCCAAAAAGTCAGGCCCTGCACCAGGGATGGATCCCAATCCCACCGCCTGGGGGTCCTCAGACACTTCAAGCCAAACAACTGTCTGAAGCTTCCAGAGGGCCCAGTTCAGCACCATGGGGGGCTCCACAGATATTGGTCCACAGTTCATGCATTTCCACCAGCTTGGCTGGCTTCATAATCTCAATGTCCCTGGTTCATAGAACCTCTCCTCTCTCCCATCAGTTGAACTCCTGGAGCTCTGCCTGGCGCCCGGCCATGAATCTCTGCATCTGCTTCCATCTGTCTCTAGATGAGGGCCCATGGGGGCTTCTCAGCCATAGGTCCATAGTTTATGCATCTCCACTAGTTTGGCTGGCCATCTCTGCACACCTTCCCATCATGATCTCTTAGTCCCTTGCTCATAGAGGGCCCCCTGTCTCCCATCGATTGGGCTCCTGAAGATCTGCCTGGTGCCCACNTCTGTCTCCATCAGTCACTGGATGAGGGCTCCATGGTGGCAGTTAGGGTATTCATCCATGTGATCACTGGATTAGGCCAGTTCAGGTGCCCTATCAATTATTTCCAGTGGTCTAAGGTGGGTTCATCCCTGTGGACTCTCCTGAACTTCCCTAGCACTCTGTTTCTCCCTATTCCCCTGATTTTCCCATTTATCATGTTATCTCCTTCCTTGCTCTCTCTCTCTGTCCCTGTTCCAGCTCGAGCCTCCCACTTCTTTACACTCTCATCCTCCTTCCCTTGCCCCCCATTTCCTCCCCCTCACTCCTAGTCAGCCCATGTAGATCTCATCCATTTCTCTCTTGCTGGGCGATCCATGCGTCCCTCTTAGGTTCCTCCCTGTAGCTATAGGTTGCAGTCTGGCTATCCCTTGCTTCACATCTAGTATCCATCTATGAGTGAGTACATACCATGTTTGACCTTCTGGGTCTGGGTTACCTCACTCAGGATGATATTTTCTAGTTCCATCCATTTGCCTGCAAATTTCATATGGTCATTGTTTTTCTCTGCTGAGTAGTACTCTATTGTGTATATGTACCACATTTTCTTGATCCATTCTTCAGTTGAGGGGCATCTAGGTTGTTTCCAGGTTCTGGCTATTATGAATAATGCTGCTATGAACATAGTTGAGCATGTGTCCCTGTGGTATGATTGAGCATTTCTTGGGTATATGCCACAGCCCTCTTATATACAAATGATAAATGGGTTGAGAGAGAAATCAGAGAAACATCACTCTTTACAATAGCCACAAATAATATAAAGTACCTNGGGGTAACCCTAACTAAGCAAGTGAAGGATCTGTATGATAAGAACTTTAACTCGCTGAAGAAAGAAATTGAAGAAGATTTCAGAAAATGGAAAGATCTCCCATGCTCATGGATAGGTAGGATTAACATAGTAAAAATGACAATCTTATCAAAAGCAATCTACAGATTCAATACAATCCTCATCAAAATCCCAACACAATTCTTCACAGACTTGGAAAGAACAATACTCAACTTCATATGGAAAAACAAAAAAACCCTGGATAGCTAAAAGAACCCTGTACAATAAAGCAACCTCTGGGTCCCCTTTTATTAGCTCTTCTTGGCCTGTCATTGCATGAACATCATTGCTGACTCTGGCAAAAGTCCGTAATTCTTTCCCTTTGGGATTAGGTTTTGTTGTTGTTTCGTTTTAAATGTCTATATTTTTTCTTTCTCCAGACAGAAATGGTACAGAGTTAGGATTTCACAAAGGTTTAATAATAATGATTTGTTCTTAAAAGACCTAGCAGTTTTTTACTCCCTCTGGAGAGTCTTCAGGGTAAGTGAGTAACAGCTCTGTGTAACGGGGTGGCTGAGACTCACAGTCTCCTCTTGGGGTTGTTTTGACTTCTGTTGCATTTCAGAAAGCGGTGTGTTCTAATGCCAGAGTTGAGAAACTCAGTGACATTAATGTAAGGATCTAGTCTAAGCAACATCATCCACTGACACAGCGTGCAAGTGGAGAGCAGTGGACAACTTGCATGAGTCAGTTCTCTCCTTCGACTCTGTGGGTCCCAGGGATTGAACTCGGATAGGCTCGGTCTCAAATGCCTTTACCAACTGAGCCATCTTGCTGGCTTCCCAGCCTTTGGCTTTGACAATGAAGATGATGCATCTAAGTTCCCAGCCACCTGCTGACACTGAAGGTCATGGAGGACAGAACTGTGGTAAAGGCAGGCTTCAGAGGACTGGCACTATCTGTAGTATGAGCAGCAGAGGTCCTGTGGGGCTGTGCAATCTCAGCAGCTGCAGAGCCTTGGCATCCTCCAGAAATGGCTTCTACAAGTGACAGAAAATGTGAATCACAGTGACGTTAGTGATTACCCCATATCCTTTTTTTCTGAATAAGCTGACATGACTTCCTTCATGGTGTAAACTCTCCTGTTTGTTAGAAATCAAATCCAGTCTTATCTCTGCTGTGGTAATGTGTCTTGTGTATAAACAAAGAACTGACCAAAGTAGATGGTGTTTGTTCTCTCAAAGGAATACAACACAGGTGTGAAGAATGACAAAATTCCTGTTGGGCAAATGTCTTAGTGGGCAAAATGCTTATCTTGCATGCTTAAGGACCTGAGTTCAATTCCTGTACACGCATAAAAAGCTGAGTGTGGTGATGTGTGCTTGAAATTCCAGTGCTGGAGAGGCAGAGGCATGTGGATCCCTGCGGCTCACTGGCCAGATAGCCTTGCTGAACTGGTGAGCTTTGGGCCAATGAAGAGTCTCAAAAAACAAGGTATATGAAACCTGAGAATTGACACTGGAGGTTGAACTCTGGTCTCCATGTGTGTGAACCTGTGCACACATACACAAAAGAATGACAAAAATGGCTATTTGTAGACTAATTTCTAAATGGTCTTATTAAATAAAAAACACGGAGCCAGATATAGGAGTGAAAACCTGACAGAGATCAGAGGAATAGGAAGAGCCACAGCTAACCTCACTTCATAAACTCTGCAGCTTCCAAAAAGAGAGAGTGACTTCTTGTATATCCACGCCTATACTCCTTTCTGTTCTGTTCTCCCATTGGCTCTCTCAGCCCAGCTACATCACTTCCTCTCCCTGCCCAGCTCTGTCACTTCCTGTCTGTTTGTACAGACCTTCAGACCGCTTGGTTAACTAGTGTTGGAATTTAAGGCATGTGCCACTACTCCTGGCTCTGTTCCCAGTGTGGCCTTGAACTCACAGAGATCCAGACAGATCCTTGCCTCTCAAGTGATAGGGTTAAGGGTGTGTGCTACCATTGCCTACTTCTGCTTTTACTTATAGTGGCAGGCCTTTTTCCTCTGATCCTCACATAAATTTTATTGGGGGACACAAATAAAATATCATCACAGTTATTCTTGGTTGTCAACTTCACTACATCTGGAATTAGCTAAAACCCAAGCAGCTGGATACACCCGTGAGGGCCTTTTTTTCTTAACTAAATCTTTTGAAGTGGAAAGCTCCACTTTTAATATGGATCCTTTGAGATGNTAAGATCCACCTTTAATGCAGATCTTTTGAGGGGAGGAAGAGATCCATCTTTAGTCTGAGCCACACCTTCTGCTGGCCGCCTGTATAAAGGACATGGAAGAAAGAAGCTTGATCTCTTTGCTGGCTTGTTTTTGCGCACTAACTGGGAAGTCCATTCCTTCACTGGCATTAGAGCCTACTTCTTTGAGATTCTAGTGTATACTGAAGACCAGCTGAGACATCCAGCCTCATCGACTGTACCACTACTCAGTTCTTGGAACTTCCATTGGTAGACAGCCATTGTTGGACTAGCTGGAGCACAATCTGTAAACCATTATAATACACATCCTTTTCTCTCTCTCTCTACAGGCACACACATGCAAATACACACACACACACACACACACACACACATTCACACTCACAATATACATTCCATAGTCTGTTCTTCTAGAGAACCCTGACTAACACAAGAGGCCTTGATAACACAGCTATCTAAGGTATATGATTGGGGGGAGTCATTCGATGACAGTGTCTGTGCATATTTATATATTATATGCATTATGATCACATTTGTCTAAAAATCTATAAGGAAATACATTCTATACCATGTATTTTGAAAACATGTAAGATATGTGCCTTATAGTTATGATTTCGTATTTAAGCATAGAACTGTGTATAAGTGTATGTGGGCATTTATAAATATTCATGAATGTCATAATGGAGCATAGTAGTAGGTTTTTATAATAGAAGATTTTTACATGATATGTATTTTAAATGTTATGTTACCAAAGAAACATGTACTATATTTTCAATCTGAAAAATAAAAGACTTTAAAAAAAGAGGCTAGTTATAAAGATGCTTGGGCTATTAATGGGGAATTGAAGAGCTACCTACTTAGAATAATCAGTTCACATAATGAATCAGGCTGGAAAGACCTGTCCTTTAATAGTGAAATATGCTAATTTCAAGTTCAGGGCTGTGGTCAGCTGGAACTCTCCCTGCTCTGACCTTGCCANCCTTTAAAATGCTGCCTACATCTTCTGAGCTCAAAAANCCTCTCACTTTGCACAGAAACCCGAGTGTCTTCACTAATTTTAATTTCTGTTTATTGCTATACATTTGCATTGAAGGACAGGAACTTTACCTATTATTCCCCCTCCCCTTGTTACCCATATGTCCTTTTTGTTGTTGCTGTGGGTGAGGGAGGAAGAAGAGAGCACTTAAGTCTGCCCTGTCTTGAATCCTTAACTATTCCATCTAGGTGCTTTTTTGAACTCACTTGTATTGAATGTGTCCTTGGGGGACTCTGGTGGACATGTGAGGTGTGGGGACTCCAGTTCTGGCAACACTGGCCTGACTATCACCCTGCCTTGTCAGACTCCTCCCAGGCAGCCACTTCCACTGCCTCCCAGACTAGCCTAGGGTCTCTGACTCCTTCAGCATCTGCTGGAAATAAGCCCTTTGTTCCCCATGCTGAGAAAAACCATAGACTATGTTAACAGTGTATGACCAAATTTAAACCATATATAAACCACTGTTCTGGGATCTTATCTCAACATGATAAAGAGAAATAAGACCACATTAAGTGGTTTTATGCTGAAAGCATTTAAAGACAAGGACCTCTCCTGGTCCAGTAGCTACCTGATTGCGCCTTGCCTTTCTTCACCGTTTGTCCACAGNGCTGAAGTCTGTTNTCGTATTTTTTCTCTCTAATTCCAGCTCCCTCTCCTTGACATTACTGGCACAGTAGGGTGAGTAACTTTGTTAAAGAAAAGTGGAGGTCATGGTGAGCCCTGTACATTTGAAGATGCTTAACAGTTTCCCCTCTCCTTACCCACTAGATGCTAATTCAACCCATCACCTGATGGTGACACTGTCCCTAGATATTGGAAAGTGTTTTTCTGAGTGTTGAGACTCACCGCTGTGAGCCAGTATCCCAAGCATTTCAGATCTTTAGCATTCCTCCTCATGGCTGTTTCTTGTATCCCAGCTACATGAACTATCTCTCCCTGACCAAGCCCAAGCAAAGCAGCAGTCTGCAGACCTCCATCTGCCTCATACNGCCTTTCTTTACCACCAGCTCCCCAATTTCATTCTTCAGTGTATCTTTAACGTGATAACATCCCTGAGGNATCATCAAGGGACGTGCATCCTTCCCTGATCTATGTCATTGACCAGCAATTATCCCACCCCTCACTGCTGCACATCTCATGGGACCAGCAGTTGTAAACAGACAATTGCAAGTTTTCCTCTCTTCTCTATCCATAAAGATGACTGCTTCCTCCCCAGTGCTCTGTTTTCTTCCTGTGGCTCGAGTGAACTTGTTTTTCTTCCTATCGAGTTTTTTCAGCATGCTTTATCATACTTTGTCCCTCTTTCCCTTGTGGACTGTTGATCCTGGTAGATGACTCTGTAGACAGGTCTCATTCCTCAGGTACACANATCTTGGAAAACAAGTGTTCTGTCTCACGAAAAGCAGCCCAATTTCTTTTGTGTGTTCATGTGTGAATGTGTGTGTTCCTCTGTGCATTTGCTGGTGCGCTCTGTGTATGTGTCTATGTCATAGAGGCCAGAGTACAACTTTAACTATCATTTCTCAGGAGCTACCTTCAAATTTTATTTTGAGGCAAGGTCGCTTTCTGGCCAGGAATTCAACAAGTAGGTTAGGCTGGCTGGGCAATGAGTCACAGGAATCCACCTGTCTCTGCCTCCACAGCAAAGCACATGCCACCACACCTGACTTTCTTCTTCCAGAGTTCTGAGGATCAAAAGGGCCTTTGTGTTTGCAAGACTGTCACTTAACTCAGTGAACTATCTTCCTGATTCCCAGCCATGTGAATATCCCAGTGGTGTGTTGACTCTGTTTGTCACCTAGGATGTTATCTAGTTGTCACTCATGGCATTCTGAAAGCGATTGTGACTGAGTGAACTGTAAGGNTAATTACCAAATACTCACTCTCAGCACTGACTGAGAGTAATGGTGGTGACATACACTCCAAGTGCCAGCATTTGGATGCTGAGGCAGGAAGATATAGCAGGATATATAACTGCCACCAATTTGAGGCTAACTAGAGCTATGTAGTTAGACCCCATCTTTTAAACAAAAAAACCAATCAAACAAACAAAAAAGCTTTAAGTCATACAGATGATAGGCATCTACAGTGTAGAGATGGTTTCCTTCACTTGTTGTATTCCTTATGGATTCTGTGTGTGTGTGTGTGTGTGTGTGTGTGTGTGTGTATGTGTGATGTATTTATACATGTTCTTACATGCCCATGGGTATTCATGTACTTGTTCATGTGTATGTATGGAGGCCAGATGTTGACTTCATGTGTCTTCCTTTGTTGCTCTCCACCTTATTTTATTGATTTATTATGTGGTGATATTGTGTCCCCCAATATATTGTGTACCCTAATAAACTTATCTGGGGTCAGAGAACAGAACAGCCACTAGATAGACATAGAGGCCAGAAAATGGTGGAACACACACACCTTTAATCCTATCACTTGGGATCTCTGTGAGTTCAAAGCCACACTGGAAACAGCCAGGCATGGTGACACACACCTTTAATCCCAGGAAGTGATGGCTGGAAGCAAAAAGGTATATAAGAACCAGGAAGTAGAGGCTTTTAAGCTTTTAGGCTTTTAACAGCAGTTCAGCTGAGATCCATTCAGATGAGGACTCAGAGGCTTTCAGTTTGAGGAAACAAGATCAGCTGAGGAGTTGGCAAGGTGAGGTTGGCTGTGGCTTGTTCTGTCTCTCTGATCTTTCAGAATTTATCCCAATAGCTGGCACTGAGTTTTTTATTAATAAGACCGTTTAAGATTCATCTTGCATTATTATTTTGAGATAATGCTTCTTGCTGAACCTGTAGGTCACTGATTTGCTCATCTGGCTGGCCGTAAGGCACTAGAAACCTCCTGTTTCTGTCTCTCCAGTACTGGGTGCTGGAGACCTGAACTCAGCTCCTACTTGTGCACTTCACCTACTGAGCCATGGCCCCAGCTTTCTCTGTGGCCTTGAAGGGAAGTCGGCCTTGAGAAGACTACAGCTGTTGAAAGAATGGATTCCAGGCTACACATTAGCCCTTCTCCAGCCTGGTTCGTTCTCCCTCTCCACCGGAGCTCCCACACCACCCAAAGGGGCTCTTCCCTCGTTTGCTTTGTTCTCAATTCTTAATGAGACCTTTCTATAACCACCCGTGAGCTGTAGCTTCAAACTCTGCAGCAAGTGAAAGTAAAGTGTCTGCCAAACCCACAGGAAAACTCAGCCCTGAATATTATAACCTTGGTGTTTAATGTGTTTATTTTTTACATGGTTATTTCCTTCTAGCTACAGTCTAGATCCAAGCAATGCGTTTGTGTCCTTATTCCCTTTGCCAATATGCTCAGACACAAAAACGTTGATCTTTTCCCCTCTGCATGTCTGCCTCTGAATGATTTATTTTTTTTTAACTACAGCTGTACTTGAATGTTGACTTTTAAAAAACTTTTCCTATTTCCCTTTTTTCCCTGCCTTGGAAGCTCTCCTTTGATGGCCAGGCTCTTCTTCCTGCCTTCCTCTGATTGTTCACCTTTTGCCCACTTAAGCTGAGGCCCCTTTGGTGTATGCTTGGGATTTTAGTAGTTCAAGTTCAAAAGAAGGCCCTCTTGAGTAACCTGTTCTGACATCTCCGTGTCTTAGCACAAAGCTTTGCTGGATTAATGGGATGGCTACAAATGGCCCTTAGCTTCAGTCACTGCTCACCTCTGTGTATGAGGTGAACCTTCTGTCTATTCATGTGGGAGACACTTTTTTATTATTTTTGGCACTATTCACCTAAATCTAGAAACAAGTTTTATTTTATTGAATGTCCCACTTTTAGTAGAGGTATATTTGACAAAAAAAAATCACCCCAGAGTTGGCATGTACTACCATTTTGTCCTTCTGAACATCATGTAGAAATGGGAGGTACTGTCATGGAGTTGATTGTCTTATAGCCTTGTTGGCCTTTCAGAATCTAAACAATACGATAAGAAAGATTTTAAAGATTAATAGGACACAGGGGAGTTGAGTCCTGTCAAAAGGAAAACAGGGAAATTATGAGCAGAGCAGGAGAGGTCAGGTTCAGATTCCACCCCATTCTACTCCCCCTCAGTTGGAGATTCTTCATGGGCCCTAGGGTACCCCAATAATTAGCCCTCATGGTACATGTTGGGAAATCCTGGAATATTTTGGTCACCTCTGAGCACCCTGTTTATATCTTTGGATCTATTTATTTCCCACTGCGATTCAGTGTTACATAGGCAGCTACCACATAGTAGGTGCAGACTAATACACTAAATGAACGCATACATAAATCAAAGTTACATAAGCAATGCTGAAGGAAATTTGGCATGCTATATGTCATTTCCTTTACAGCTGTTACTGTCAGTCTAAAACAGCTATTTAAAAAATATTATTACATTTGTGTGTGTGTGTGTGTGTGTGTGTGTGTGTATGTGTACCTGCATGCATATATACACGTTGTTGCATGCCATGGCATATATGTCAAATTCAAAAGACAACTTGTGGGAATCACTTCTCTATTTCCATGATGTAGGACTTGGGTATTGAACTCAAGTTAGGCTGGGCTGAAGTACCTTTACTTGCTGAGCCNTCTCAATGGCCCTAAAACAGGTTATTTTTAATCAATTCATTCGTTCATCTAAATGGGCTGCCAGTAGAATCACATTCTTGAGTAAGCTGCATATATCTGGGAGCCACTCACTGTGCTAAGAATATGAAGGGGGCTCGACAGCTGCCATGGCTTATTTTTAATATGAGGAAAGTCTGCCTTTGTAACATGGAGCTCACAACACACAGGATAGCATGGTTCCAAACGGAAATATTTTTGTCAATGGAATGAAATAATTTCCTGGAAACTTCCACGGATTCCTAGTGTGCTTCTTTGGTTATTTCATCTGCTGAAAGCAAAGCTGAGATCTCTGCAGGCTGAGGCTCTTCCTTCTGAAGTGCCGAATGCAAGAGGGAGCAGGGTGTTACCTGTGATTATCAGCAGGAAAACAGAAAGGCCATCATGTCTGTATAATTCATTCATGCTGGAAGTTGGAGGAGTATCAGGTTCACCCTGGTGTGGAAACCCTACGTTTCTGAGAGGGGCCAGAAGGAAACCGAATGTTCAGTTGAGGGTGAAGTTCCCGTAGATAGGCAATGATCTTGATTGGACTTTAGATGAANCTCTGGTTTTATTTCCTACTGAGCAAGTGATGCCCGCCTTTCTTTCTTCCTTGCTTCCTTCCTTCCTTGACTCCCTCCCTGTTTTCCCCCTTATTTCTTTCATTCAAAGACAAGGTCTAGTGTAGCCCAGGCTGGCTTTAAATTGAATATGTAGCAAAGGATAATATTTCCTTTCTTCCTCTTTTTCTTTTTCAGACAGGGTCTCATGTAGCCCAAGATAACATTGAGCTTACTATGTAGCTGAAGATGACTTTGAACTTCTGATCCTCTTGCCTCCACTTCCTGAGTACTAATGTTATAAACATGCACCACCACATCCAGTTTATAAAGTACTGGGGATAGACCTGGGCTTTATGGATATTAGGCAGTCACTCTGTGGATAGAGCTACATCCACAGCACGAGAGTGATGCTCTCCTGTAAGGGAATTACGTTGTAGAATATTATTTTAAGGTTATTATTTTGTTTGTGTTGCATTTGTTTAACTCTGTGAAGCTGTGTTACTGTGCTTGTATGAAACACNTGATGGTCTAGTAAAGAAGTAAATGGCCAATAGCAAGGCAGGAAAAAGGATAGGCAGGGCTGACAGGCAGAGAGAATATATAGAGGGAGAAATCAGGGAGGAGAGGAAGAGGAAGGAGCCAGAGAAGAAGAGAAGGACTCCAGGGGTCAGCCACTCAGCTACACACAAGCCACAGAGTAAGAGTAAGATTTGCAGACGTAAGAGAATACAAAAAGCCCAGAGGCAAAGGATAGATGGGATAATTTTAAGTTAGGGAAAGCTGGCAAAAAACAAGCCAAGCTAAGGCCAGGCATTTATAATTAAAAATAAGTCTCTGTGTGTGATTTATTTGGGAGCTGGGTGGTGCCCCCCCCCAAAAAAGTAAAAAACAGACAACAACAACAGAATTATATTGTGGAGTAAGCTCAGTTGACTAGTGCTCCCAGTTTCTTCACTATGAAACAGCAATAAAGGAGCCTCCTTAAGAATTAGTTACAGTAATACAGGGGATCCTGTCAGAAAACTTACCTAAGACACATACAGGAAATTGATTTCTCTTTGTGTGTCATCAGTCAATTATCTCTTCACTTTTCTTGCTACTTACTTATCTATAAAATTATATATGTCTACACACACATAAAACATACCCATTTATTACCATCTTTCTGTAAATGTAGATATATCTATCATCTATGTATTTCTGTGTATAAACACATAAGCCACTGAGCCGTCTCACCAGCCTTCAAATAGCACTTAATGTATGTTCACATCTTGTTTTGGAAAAGCGTAATAGGGATGTACATAGCCATTGGCTGTGCACGTTNTTGTGCCTCCCCTTGGTCCTCTTAGCCATGGAGGTAATTGTTTGGATGGTCTCCTAATAGGGACCACATCATTGCCGTTATTTATGCTTCCTTCTCACCACTGGGGATGCTCAGTTTCCTAACATGTTTCAAATGTGGGCACATGTTCCTAACAAAGATCTGCTGTGTGTGTTGGCATTTCAGATGCCCAAGTAACACTCAGACAACCATGACTAAAAGTTTTATGCAATAAACAAAATAAAAACACATTCCTGCAATGCCACTCTGGATTCTAATAGCTCTTTCCCTAAATAACTGTCATTTTTTTTAACATGATNTTAGGCCCAATCCACACAGGATGATCAACTTGCTGTCCTTATTCTCTGATAAAGGAGTCAGTGCTTTACTTTTTGAAGGCTCCTCTTTTTCTTTTGAGTTAGGTCCCTCCTGAACATGTTACAGAATTGAAGAGCTGGGAATGGATACAGGGTGAAAACTCAAGGAGGGACTTGTGTCCTGTGAATCTCCAGCAAGACCTGTTTCCTAGCAGCAGTGAGGCACTTTGCTCAGCATGCAGGAATGTTTCAGAGGAGAGAGACTTCTAAGTTAAAAAAAATACATTTGTTGTGTTTGTGAGTGTGCATGTGCTGTGGTATATTTGTGGCCAGAGAACAACTTTTAGAAATTCTTTCAAAAATTTTTTCTTTATTGTTTTATAATTATATTTATTTGATTATTTGTTTGAGTGTGTGTGTGTGTGTGTTTGTGTGTGTGTGTGTGTGCATGTGTATGTGTATGATTGTGTGTGTATGCACGTGCAATGATACCTGTGTAGAGACCAGAAGACAGCTTGAGGGAACAGTTCTCTCTTTCTGCCATGAGACCCAGATTTTGAACTCAAGTTCTCAGATTTAGTGCCAAGTACTTTTACTCACTGGTAAATATACTTTTTTTTNAAATTACCAATTTAAATAATATTAACATTCTTTCATGTCCTTGGTTCTCAGATGTGATACACTGTTAGCATTCAACTTCAAACGTTACTTCTGCTGCTCTGCTTCCTCTCTCTCTCTCTCTCTCTCTCTGGGAGATTAAGAGCAGATTTTTGTCTGTTTTGTTCCCATTTTGTTTCCACCTCCTTGGAAGTTTCCTTTCCTCCACTCCACACCTAGAATAGACTTGGTGATTGGAGCTAGGGCACACTCATCTTCTGACCATTAGGGGATGTCAAGGGAGAATCACAGATACATCACCTTTGATGTAGCCACCACCTTCTCATATATGAAATATACTGGAACTTTAGTACTGGGAATATCAGTCTCCTGAGGAGTCTGTTAGAGCCCAAATTGCAGGGAGCCAGTCCCACAGTCCCAGAGCGTCTAGGTCACTGAGTATCAGTAGATGTGTGCATTTGACTTTCTGGGAAAGACTTGGGAAACAATGATGCTGCTGGTTCATCGACCACATTTTCGGCAGTTAGGTGCTAGCCTTGTATAAAGCCTGAATCCTGTGCATGTGTGTGTGTATGGGGGGGGCTTGTGTGTGGGTGTGTGTACATGTGTGTGCATGCATGTGCTTTGAGGTTGATATCAGGTGGCTTCCTCAGTTGCTCTTTGCTTTTTGGGGACAGTGCCTTTAACTCAACCTGTAGCTCACTGAGTTAGCTAGGTTGGCTGGCCAGGAAGTCCCAGGGGTCCTTCTGTGTCCACCTTTCCAGCATTGGCATCGTAAGTGTCTATGTGGTATGGGGGAGCACAGGTTCTCATGCTTGTGTGGCAAGCACGTGGACCATCTCCCCATCCCTCTCCTAAGTCCTGTGGTGGTGCTTGTAACCTATGGAAGTATCAGTCATTCACTCTGTCCTCTCAGTCAGACATGGATCAAGAGCCACTCACTTTGGGAATATCAGTTGGTCCCCTCCTCAGTCTTCTTTCCTCCTGGAAAGTTATGGTTTCTGTGACAAGGTGAGAACTTGGGAGGAGTTTGATGGTAGTGTTAAACTGCAGAAGAACAACCTCCACAAATGTGTCCCCTGCTGCTGAGCTGCTGATGGAACCAGCAAAATGTTACAGAAAACCAGGGTCTCTGTTCTGAGCTCTTCATATCGAACACGGCAGGTTTAATGTCCAACAGCAAAGCAACCCTATAACTCTGGAGTCTTCTGAAAAACGTGTCTCCGTCTACTGCCTCACCTCCCACACTGGTCTTGGAACATCCAGAGCTGGGTTGTAAAGCCCTTTCTCCAAGGATTAATTGGATCAAGATCAGTCCTATCTGGAATGTACATTTAATACTTGGGAATGATGTCAGTAATATATGTAAGAGATTTTTATATTAGATAACTGCTCATTAAAAGTCAATCCTCCCCCCTAGAGTTTTAAAATAGAAAGTATTCACCTTTTGCAAATGAGGAGAGTGAAATTTTCTTTAACTCATGATACAATGAAAACGGGAAGAAAGGGAATTGCTCACAATACAATATGACTCCACCAAATTTGCATAATTTAGGCATAAAATGTAATACCCTGCTCACATGCTTTTGTCTTGAATGAAATTGGTTTTCAAGTAATGTGTGGGGAATCATAACCAGCTTTAGCAAAATGGATAATGTCAGAAAGAAAAAGTTCCTATTAGCCTAGAAGGCACTGCTGAAGCCTGGATCCACCGTGCAGTGGTTTTCAAAAGTTTGTCTTGTGACTTAATGCATAGGAACTTGACCAGACAGCAGTACAGTGACCAGGCTCTTTGATGTCTAACGGGTAATTAACCATTTGAGATCTTAAGACAATATTTTTCTAGAAGCTTTAAAGTGTGATCAATGCTCTAAGAATGTTTTTTAAGAAAGGCTTAAGTTCTCATAACTGCTTTTTAACAAGTTGGAGGTCCTTATAAATGTACGCTAGTGATGAATTTTCAGCACAGTGTAGAGCTATGGACATGCATCCCACTCTACAGACAGAGAAACTGAGGCTAAGAAAAGGGATGCATGGCCCAGGTCACATACTGAAGTGGCATTAGGATTTAGGAATTTCTTTGTGTGCCCATAAATTGCTTCTCTGAAAAATGATAATAATAGGAAAGTCAGCAGAATGCCCATTGCAAACACTAACCTCCAAGTGTTTTATCTTCATTAACCTCTCCCATGGCCTTGCTGATTTTAGATGCTGGTGTTTTCTGTTCACTCTCCAATCTTTGACTTGAACTATCATGGTCCTTTGTTGTTAAAATGAGAGAGCTAATATCTCATATTCCTCNTGCATTTCCTGTGAGAATTTAAAAGATAAATATGATTATTAGTTCATTTACCTTTCTGTTATAGATAAATTAGTCATCTACCATAGACCTAATTATAACATGGATTCCATGAGGCCTTTATTATGTTTAATTCATTTAGTATGTGTGTGTGAGTGTGTGTATGTGCATGCATGCACATGTGTGTGGATATCAGAGGGCTGCGTCACTGGGAGGGGGGAGGGTCAGTTCTTTCCTTCCACCATGGGGGTTCCAGGGATTGAACTTGGGTCATCAGGCATAGTGACAGGTGGCTTTATTCCCTGAGCCATCACTGGCCCCTGAATCCTTCCTCAAATATATTGGCAAGAGTGTTTATTTCAGAACATCTCAGAATGGAGCCTGAGACTTAGAAAATTTGGAAGATTATCTACTGCTGATCGAATTGTCCCAGTGATAGGAAACCTGCTGCTTTGGGTTCTTATCTTGAGAACTACTGTTCTACCCAATGACTAGTCTCCAATGTGTATTTTTTGCTCATTTTAACAGGGTGTCAACATTTGGAACAAAGAGCATAGACCCACACCAGTAATAGACCCTGATTTCCAACACTTGCNGCTGGGGTGGCNACAGAATGGCCTAAGTGTAGAAGTTGAGAGAACACTCACCTCACTTTGCTTACACAAGACTCGTTTGCTTGGCCTTCTCTCTTCATGCTGTTTCTTCATCTTTTTTGCTAGTCAGAAAATGGGTAACCATCTTAGGACCAGGAATATGGAGGGCATTTTGAAATGGGGAAGAAACCAGCTTTCCCNAAGAATAACTGCAGTAGCAGTGTGATGCCCATCTCTAAACTCCTGCTTTGGGGTTAAAAGGGGAGAAAGGACTTCCTTCACACACTCAGAACCTCTGCACTTTCTGCTGANTGAAAGAAGTACAGAGTGTGCAAGATCCTCAGGAAGCTGAAGGCACAGCTGCAGCCTGATCTTCTCCTGGGTGCACAGCCAAATGAAACGGAGTCAGGGTCTAAGCTGCATTTACACCTCAGGTTCATCTCAGCATTGTTGAGAGCAGCCAAAAGGAGGGTCAGCATAAGTGTCTGTCATAGGATACATGGATAATCAAAATGTATACACACACACACACACACACACACACACACACAGCTACACACAGTGCTACACAATATTATTCAGTCTCTACAAAGGATGATATTCTGCCATTTGCAACAATGCAGATGAACTTGAAGGCCACTCAGTGTGTCAAATAGCATAAGCTGGGCACAGAAAGATAAGTACCACATGATCCTCCTTACATATAGAATGTGAAAACTTGAACTCAAAGAAGCAGAGAAGAATGGTAGCTGCCAATGTCTATGAGATAGAAGAGAGGTTGGGGGGATATTGCTCAAGTGTTATACAGTTTTAATTAGGACTATTATCAAGAGATTTCCTTGGACCATGTGTTGATTTTAAGTAATGGCATATTACATTATTTCTTAACCATTGCTAAGGGACTAGATTTTAAGTGCTCTTATAAATAAGTGTCTGAGGTTACATATAGATGTTCATTAATTTGATTTAGTCATTTGACTATATACTTATATATATACACATATATAAATCCACCTATATACATAACTAATTTATATATAATATTATATGATATAAAATTACTTATATATTAGTATGAATAATAACTATATATACATATTTTTGTCATGAAGAAAATAAAAACAGGAGTGAGGAGAGAGAAAAGTCATTCCTGGCATTTATTGTAAATGATGTCTGTTTCTCTCCTGTGCCCTCAGTTGTTCCAGGTCAGTGGGTGGGTGTGGTATGTAGGGTAGCTCCCCCTTCTGCTAGTCTTATTGACAAGCCCTGTTGGGCTGAAGCACTAGCCTTTGAGAGGTAGTTAAGATGAATGACAGCTCCTTACCTTCTNCCCCAGAGGCCACAGTGTCAGTCTCTGGTCTAAAAGGGCATTTATAAAACTCACAGTGTTGCCTGGGTTGCCTTCACTATTTCAAAGAGAAGTAAATCAAAAGCAGTGCTCTTTCTCCAAAGAAAAGACATTTGTGTGGATAGTTTCTATGTCTGCAGTGAGCCTCAGCCACTCACATGCATAGGGTTCAAAAGCTGTACCCCTGCTTGGTGCCTGGCATGCAAGACACNCATGGATTGGCTTCCTCCACATGCCATCATCCTGGCTCCATCCTGACTTCTGAGGTGTGTGTGTGCCGAGTCAAGAATGGAAAGACCTTATACCTGTGCTTTGTTATGACTGGGGGACACACAGCAGACTGGGAATGCCTCATAAAATAGTGATAAACAGCTCTCTGCTTTTCAGGCATGCAGAAGAAGTGAGCTAATAGTGCTTTCTGAAGGTATGCCAGAAGAGATTTCACATGTGTATGAATTTGATTCGATAGACAAACTCAATTGTAACTCTTGGTGTCTTTCCAGAATTTCAAGATGTTAGGCTCCTTGTTATANTTTTGCTGTTGCAAAACAACCTCCCTACTGTGGGAGAAATGAATAGTTTTAAATGTAGAAAACGTGCATGTTAAACTTGGTGGTCTTTGAAATTAAGAATGGGAGATTTCCTTTNGGTAGAATGTGGCATGTGGTGCAGTGCCTTTAGGGTATTTGTTCTGTTGAAATGATCTTATTTAAAGAACAAGAAAAGATATGATTCTCCCTTTGTACATTCAATTCGACAAAAAAAATAATCCCTCGTCTCCGGTGCACTTGACTGTGAATCTCAACGCTTACATGATGGAAATAATAACATGAAATTGTAGATAATAATAAATATATTCCTTACCCTGTCTTCTCTGCAGAAGATTTTACATCAGTGCACAAACACCTTTTCTTTTTGCAGAAATGAGATGCTGAGAACACAGATTTAAATTTAAGAGATGATTGATTGGAGTGGATCTTTTTAATTCTTTAAAGACAACAATACTGTTAATCACTGGTGTCTATTGAGCCTTTTCTCTATACTTGGTATAATACATGATGGCTATCAAGATTGTAAGAATTAGGACTGCATTAGGATCATCGTGAAGAAAATGTTCTTACTTTCTTCATTTTACCTGCACAGGTTTCAGACTCAGCTTGTTGTTCTGTGGTCATACAGTTATTGAGTGGAGGGCTCCGTGTTGGACATTAGATACCCTCTTCTAAACCTGAACCCTTCATTTATTAGTCCACTAGGTAACTTTGGATTTGTCATACCTCACCAGCAGCTGGAGGGNGAGGCTTCTAATCACTGTTAATTCATCTCACATGCCTGTAGGTCAGCACTTTGCGTTGGAGTCAGCTGGATGGAGGGAATGGGAACTCAGGGAAATCTGACGGCCCAGCTGATGTTGGGAGGTTTACCTCCTTCGCTTGGAGCCATTTAGGAAGGCCTTAATTTTTCCAACTGAGTAAATGTCTCAAGTAGGAGCCTTAAGGGGGAGATTTGCACGCCTGGTCTGTGGCCTTTAGCAGGTGATACCCGAGGACATCCCTACATGGAGATGCACATAGAACAAAATGCCAAGACAATACAACACATGTGTGAACAGGTGGTATGTGCCGCTCATTTGCCATCTTTACTGGGCATCCATCTGTGCAGGCAGAACTGCATGTTGGTAGTGTGTAACAGATGTACTCTGTGGATTTAGAGGACAAGCATTGTCTGAAAGGAGAATAAACTGTGATACCCTTACCACTTTGGGGTACCTGGAGGTACCCTCTTCTAGAACCTGAACCCTTCATCTATTAACACTTTGGGGTAGGTGGTAAGTACTATCTAGAACTAAGCTGTAATCTGAATTTAAGTAGGAAATGGTCATGCAGGGGAAAAAATTATCATGTGTGTGTGTGTGTGTGTGTAAAAAGACAGGTGCTGTGCCTAGTACTAGTCTTTAGTGGGAAAACGAGGTTATGAGTGGAAGTTTCCAGAGTCCCTCAGTGGCGCAGCCCCCATTATGTTTCCTCATTTTTCTAACAATTGTCTACAGGTTCTCATAGGCAAGGAGAGACTTCTACCCCACTGTTATAGAAAAATAAGTAGGTAAGGATTCCACCTCTACCTATCCAGAATTCAGTAGCCCAATCACAGTGATGTGAGTTGTAGTGGGTGATCAAGTGCTGTACGGGATGAAGAATCTGAGCCCACTTATGATCTATTGGGTCATATTCTGTAATTGANTAGCCGTGTCTGCCACCAATCGTATTAGAAGGCAGTGCTGTGTATAGTGTCTGTTTTCCTCTCTCTAATGACCCTTTATTCCCAGCATAATGTCTTTTCTGGCTTGTACTGCTTATTAGAAAATTAATTTGTAATTTTCAGTCTCTTCCTCCTCCTCTTCTTGCCTGATTAAAATAAAATCAGCAANAATGGAAAAGAACCAAGGAAAGAAATATATATAGGAAGACAATAGTCTGTGGAGTTCCACCAAAGGGTCCCAACAAAGCAGATGGTGAATGGACAGGCATTGGATTTATCCTTATCTGAGTTACAAAGGTAGCATGATTAATACACAGAGGGTGAGATTTTCTGAAGCTTGGAATTTGCCCTATTCCTCCGTGAGCTTTGTGTCTCCCAGAATAGTCCTGCTGATCCATTTCCTTAAAAATACGTGGGACGCCTAAGTGCTTATTTTGCAAGGGCAGCAAAAATAATTGGACACAGCAGCTAAGAGCACAGGAGCCCTTTGCTTGCTGAGGAAAGGAGAATGTGGAGTCCCAGTCAGATGGAATGTCACACCAGGAGGCCAAGGACCTCAGCTCTGTGCCAGTGCCACAGAGTAGAATGCTTAAAGGCTATTTATGGAAGCAGGGCTGAAGAACTGCAGCTAATTCTCAAAGGGGTCCAGTGAAGGCTTCCCTGAACCATAAAATGTATGTTCTTTTAGAAATTGGGATCAAATGGAAGAAGAAAATTGGACCATTTTCCCATAGTGTGGTAGGTCTGGGGGTGGTAGGTCCCTGGTGATGTTATGGTTGTGTTGTGTTTCACCTTCAAGAAACACTGATGAGCCCCACTTTTCTCTGAGGTTGGCTCTCCTGTTACTGACATCCGGTAGGGCTTTTCTATACTGCTAGCAGTAGCCAATCAAACATAGAAGATTGCTCAGTTTAAAACCTATTACAGGTGTGTGCTCTGTCTTGTGTTGGCTTGTCTCACCTGTCTTATTTCCATCTACCCTTTTCTTCCTCATGTTTTTCAAAACAATATACTAATGTGTGGCCTTGGGGGTCCTGGGTGGAGCTGCTTCTGTGTGGTTTATAAGGAACATCTTAGATGAACCTGCTNTGAGTTGGCAGTGCTAAGGCTGGGGCTTATGTCTGTAGATCTTATGCCCTCACCCATAATTTGAAGACAAAAATGAGGCTCTGGCTACTCTGTTTGTATAGGGCAGCTGAGCTGTGTAACATGGTTCCCTCTGCACTCTACACTCCTTGCTGAAAGTTTTACAGACGCTCAGATCACACCTTGGAAGCACACATGGTTCACTGGAGTTGGTGGTGGGAGGAATGCAGCAGGGAGAGAGAAGCACATCTGTGGTGAAAAAGTAGGCTTGAAAATCAGCCCTAAGTGAACTCAATCCTTGGCACCATAACCTTGACCTCTGGCACATTACGTACCTGTGTCATTCTTGTTGCTAACNTTGGACTAATAACATTACTTCCCNTCCTGATATGTGAACATTAACCTGGACGAGGAACTTAGGTTACCACAGTGGTTGACCAAGATCCGCTTGTCAGGAAGTGTCCACCTTTGTCATTGTGAACATGTGGGTGGAGCATACTGTGATGATTAGTTTTATTTACCAACTTGACACCATCTCAGGTCCTGGGATGACAGTCTCAATGAAGGATCGTCTAGATCATGTTGGCCTGTGGCCATGTCTGTGGAGAACTGTTTTGGTTGATGTAATTGGTATAGGAAGACAATGCTTAAAAGTGGGTGATATCATTCCTGGGTTTGGATCCTGTATTGGGTAAGAGAAGAGGAAGCTAGCTGAGTACCAAGCATNAACCCTTTCTTTCTCTCTCTTGACTGTGGATGTAATTAAATGCTTTAAGTTCCTTTTTTGACTGCCACTCAACAATGGGCTTTAATCTGGAATTGTGAACCTCNTTTTCCCCCCTAAGTTGCTTTTTGTCTGGGTATTTTATCACAACACTAGTAATGAAATAAGGAGAAGTGCCTATGTTTTTAAAATGCNTCCATTGCAGTCACAACTCTATTGGATTCCACAGTCTATTCCCATTATAGTGGGAAATGAAAGGCTCAGAGCAGATAATCACGTGGTCCCTAAATACACACCAGAGACCTGGCCATCACAAATGCAACACAAATGACTTCCCCAGATAAGTCCTCCACAAAATGAAATGTCTAAACAATGTCTTTGTTCCCTGTGAGCCTTACTAATGATAGCCATTAACATCTTCCAGGCGAGGTTGTCTTTCTTACATACCCATCTTCTTACAGAGTCTGCCCAGGACCCTTTCATGGTTATCTTACTGAAAGAGGAGGTAGTGTTCCCAGAAGCAAAATTTGTGAACTTCTGTTAATTCTTGGAAATGGTGATAGAAGATGCTTAATCCGGGGAGGGGAAGATGTGTCCATGGTATTAGGGTGTGGACAGTGCTGGACTTCTGCGTGGGAAGGGCAAGCTCACTCACTCACCAGAGAGATAACTAGGGGCCGTGTCAGTTTCTCTCTTTGAGCCCCAGTCTCATCAACTGTATACACACAAGTAGGTACACCTGCTTTATAGGGCTCTTGTGACATAGAGATGTTCAAGAGCCTGGCCCCAAGGCATGCTGCTACCAGTGCTTAGGCATTGGGGCTGGCACTGTGAAGTGTTTTACAGTGAAGGATTCAACTCTTGGAAACTACATTGGTCCTCTCTAAGGTTATGAGTTTGATTTGTTCTTAATTCTGGAGCCTGCTATGTATAGCAAATGCCTCCTGATGCACCTTAGGACCTGCCTACTCCCTTCCTTCCTGATTCCAGAAANTGTAATAGTAACTCATTTCCCAGGATGCCTTGTGGCATGATGGAAATTGCCAAAGATAAACTCAGAGATTTGACAGGACTTCGTATGGATTTATCCATGAGTGCAAACCCTACCCATAATGTTTCCAGTCCCAAATGCACAGATATTAAGTATGTATTGGTAGTTTTCAATCCTGTCTTCAGATCAACTAGGAAAAGGATAAGAAATATTCTCAATATGTGGCTCTACTCCAAATCAATTAGGATCTCAGGATCTTGATGTNCAACCTCCANAGTTTTTAAAACCCCTTCCTCAACCAGTGGGATAATTCCAGAATATAGTCAGAGGNGAGATCTTATTGGGTAAATGAAGCTCAATGGGCCCAGCCCCCTATCAACCTTCAGCTTCCTGAAAGCACAGGCATCCCTTTGTATCTGTGAGACTTACATTTGTATCTGCACATGCTCTAGTCTCTTCTGTGAAATGGCACATTCTTTTCAAATAGCCTGCATATATTTTAAATGCCTTTGCCTCTCTGGTCAGTATTCCTGGCCCTCAGGGAAGCTTGGCCTTGCACACATGCACACATCACAGTTCTGTTTGCTGCTCACTATGTCAGTCTCAATAGTCTTTGAATTTAAGCAATTAATGAAGAAAATTGTATTACTGTACCTCCCCAGGCATATCCATATGAAGAGGTTAAAGAGGTGCCTATTTTAATCTTTCTCTCTCTCTCCCCATCTCTGTCTCCCATTTCTTTCTCTGTCTGTCTC
>LZPO01087294.1:91750-106331 GCA_001675575.1 Neotoma lepida | reverse complement strand
ACACACACACACACACACACACACACATATATATATATGAGAAAGAAAGATCTACCACTCCACTATCCCTTCTAGCTTCCTTCTGCCTCACTATCTAGTTTTCTTGGTAAAAAGTGTGTATGGTTTTATCTATTCTTCTNTCAATGATATTAATAACCTGCCATTTTCTGCAGAATAAAGCCTACATGTTTATGAATTACTTGCCTATCAAAGCCTGTGGGCATCTGGTCAACCTGGTACTAGTGTTTCAATGCTCCATTTGCTTCTAGTCGTCTTTGATGGGAGAGATCAGAGAATCCTTATCTCCTGAATGAAACATAAAATCTCCCTTACTCTATACTTCTGTTGGACTGTATCTTTCTTCAACTACATGATCCTGGTCTTCTTCAGGGTATTATGCTCATTTTTAATAAATAAAAAAAGTGCCCAGCTTTCTTTAGCTCTGGGGCTCTTACTTCTGAAAACACAATATTTTTATTATATTTGATCTGAGTTGCCAATATGTGTATCTCCCTGTTACCCTTGTTCGAGAGTTTCACTTTAGCACCCATGTCTTCATCTTTGGGTCTCCAGTACAGAGAATATTACCGAATCATAGTAGACACTAAAACATGAGTGTGAATGAACTCAACAATATATGCCTGATTGAATGAAGAATGCACTTTTACCTTGTTTCTTTTTAAGGAAGTCACATGGGCTCATGAATAAAGCAGCTATGATTGCTTGACTACTTTTTTTCTATTTGTACTAGCACACAGATTTTTATCCCTTCAAACTAATTTATTTTAAACCAGCTACAAAGATTCCTTTAATACTGCCTGACACTAGGTACTTACACAGATGCACTTTCCTTGAGGGTACTGAAGATGGTGTGTTATGGTGATTTTACCATTCTTTTGAGGCTATGTATCTGCACCAGTGATTTCATTTTTCATTTATCTATTCACTGGTTTTTATTAAGTACTTCACAGATTTCAGATCCTGGGGCAGGTCATGGCAAACCCAAAATATCTAAAGCATGCTTTTGCCTTTAGGGACACACTCTACAAACCAGTGTCTATCAGGTCTTGTCACTGGATCTGTCCACTTATATCCACCTAATAATCATAATCATCTTTCATTAATGCCCTCTTATCTGAAGAGGTAGTAGAATATGCTTTAGGGCTGATCTTGATGCTTCTTCTAACTTCGGTGAGAAGTATTTGTGTCCTGGCTTCCTGGACAAAGGCAGGGANNCTCGGAAGAAGAGGGAATGAGCCAAAGCCTGCTCTTACTCAGCAATGGTACCCACATTTGAACTTAGTTTCATCTGGAGGCAAAGCCATTCTTCTGTCTTCCTCTCTTCACATCACTTCATCAAGCCACCCCTCATGTTTACTTGTGATGTGCAGTGTTTCTCTTTTATTTCATGTGCGTAATTTGAAGGCCTCTCAAGCCCACGCAGTGCAGCTTCCATTCTATCACATTTCAGTCCCCTCTTACACTCACTTTCTTGGTTTTCTAGGAGTCTTGTGTGCATATATATACTGGTTTCTGTAAAATCAGAATTAATTTGGTTGTAAGTAGGAAATATCTATTTTACTCTGACTTCAGCAGAGTAACAAAACCCATGTGACCAAGGACACATTGAAGCATGGAGCTGAGAAGATCTTCGTGTGGCCCACAGACTCCAGTAAATGACTGAAGGAATAGGAGTGTCCACGGCCTGCTCTCCAGATGTGGTGAAGGAGGTGATGGCTCCTTTTTCCTGAGACACACTCAGAAGCTGTGCCGCAGCTCTACCTGTCTCTGTCTCTTGATTTATTGTTGGTTTCTCCTGCCCAAGATTAAGATATTTTTTACTGAGACAAGGAAGAGTAGTCAAGGGAACCGAACTTGCTATCATCTGAGCATCATGCTCTCCTCCTTCCCCACAAGCCAAAGACCCTCTTCCCTGACAGCTGCAGCAGAAAAATCCCTGGGAAGGGTTCCACTTGGCTGGACTTGGAGCTCTCACTTCACAAAGTCTTGGAGTTAGGAAGATGAGTATTATTGTGGTAATGTGCTGAGTTGGAAAAGCTATTGGCTGACAAAAAGAGGGATAATTCCTTCAGAAGGCGGGGGATGGAAAATTGTAGGAAAGTAAAATGTTAGACTGCACACTCCACTAAGAAACACAAGTCGTACTAGTGCAAATATGTGTACAGCAGGTAGAGAGCAAATGGTCCAGGCTGTCTGGTCCTTCTTCTATATATATCTCTTTGCTAGACTTGGTAACACTGTGACAAAATACCTGAANTCAGATAGCTTAGGGAGAGGAAAGGTTNATTTTAATTAATGCTTTATTGCTTTGGGTTTCAGGTGAGGTTGACTGTCATGGTAGAAATGGCTGCTCACCTCGTGAAAGATGGGGAGGAGAGAGGGGAGCATGGGACATGGTTTAGGTATAACTTTCAAAGGTACATATCCATTGGGGTATTCCAGAGATCCCCCACCTTCTGAACTTTTCTTCATTTTGCAAAATAGTGCCATTAAATGGGGATCAGGCCTTCATCACCTTGGCCTGTGGGAGACATTTCATGTCCAAACATTTATGGATGCTTTTCCTGGAACCGTATCCTGTAGAGTATTGATCACTCTCAAATGGGTGCAGATTGCCATTTAAATGGCAAATGAATGATGCAGCCATTTTAAGAGTTGGATATGATGTTTGACATCATGACAATCTTGGAAAGTTCAAAAAATGATCTCCATTCCTCTGCCCCCTCATATCTCTCCAGACTTTAACTAGTCTTCTGATCCTCAACAGTGAGAGACAAACTATGTCTGTTACTTTTTTTTGCACTGTGACAGACTATCTCACAAATGTAGCTGAAGGAAGGAAGGGCTTATCTGGACTCACAGCTGGAGGGTGCAGTTGTGGGGAATGCATGGTAGCAGGGATGTGAGCAGCTGGAGGTTGCAGTGGTAGAAAGGCTTGGTGGCATGGTTGTGAGTGGCTTGTCATACTGCAGACACAGCAAGAAGCAGAGAGATTGTTTCTTCTTTTTATGCACCCCATTCCTCCAGCCTAAGGAATGGTACCGTCTACATTTTGAGTGGATCTTCACAAATCAATTAACCTAAATTAGAATCTCCCTCATGAGTATGTCCAGAGATTTGTCTCCTAGATGATTTCAGATCCTGTCAAGTTGAAAATCAATATTCATTATCACCAACCCCAAAACAGTGGGCCAAAAACTGNTCTGGAATCAGATGGTCTCCTGGGTAGCCCTGACTCTGACCGCTGGTTTCTTGTATGATGAGCATCCACCCCATCCTTTCACCTGAGATCACCTATAAAATGGTTAGAGAACTAGGTGGCCTATTTTGTTACCAGAAACACTAGGGAAAGAAAGCAAGCTCAAGAAAGTCTGCTATAAACCCAATGGCCCTGCAACAGTGACTGCAATAATGGTGAGACTTGGTGCTGCTCCTCTGAGTGCTTGATCAGCCCAGCCATGGTGTCAAGGTTTGTGCATNAATGACCTTCTTTGTTTGTCTGCAAACCACANCCATAGAGTTGTCAGTATTGCTTTCTTTGTACTACATNTAAGCACACAGGTCATAGAGAATCAGCACACACTGTTCCAAGTCAAGCAGCAAAGAGTTGGAGAAGTCAGAATTCAAACCAGAGCCCAACCCTTTACCACTAAGCAGTGATTAATTATTTTACTGGAATGGAATGTGTTCCTCATTTGTGGTGTGTGTGTGTGTGTGTGTGTGTGTGTGTGTGTGTGTGTGTGTCTGTAGAGAGGAGACAGAGAGGGCAGAGAGAGATGGGGAGGTGGGGGAGAAGAGGGGAGAGATGGGGGGCTACTCAGAGTGAAAGGAAGAAATTCCAGAATCCTGGAGATGTCCAATGGTGAGGTTCTATACAATGGTGAGGTTCTATACAATGGTGAGGTTCTATACAATGCTGAGGTTCTATACAATGCTGAGGTTCTATACAATGGTGAGGTTCTATACAATGGTGAGGTTCTATACAATGGTGAGGTTCTATACAATGGTGAGGTTCCAAGGAACAAAGTTGCTTGAGGGGCTTCATCACTTTTTAATTACCTCTTGGGGGAGGGTTTTGTTTTAATTGGAGAGAGAGAGGGTAGGTGAGAGAGAGAAAAGAGGGGAGGAAAGAAGGAAACATAGCCACAGAGTTTGGAGAAATGTCTTCCTCAACTCTGACCTTCCCCCTGGCTCTGCTCACACACTTGTCCTGAGGGTTGCTGTCCTCCAAGATTGCAGAGCTGGCCCGCACTAGTTAATGGCTCAGGGTTGATCCTCTATTGAGGGACATCCGTCCCTTTGTGCTGTGACATTGATGTTACTGTCAGTTGACAGTGAGCTTTATCATGAATCCCTTCAAGTACAAAAGGCCACCGTTCGGAAACTGTCATTAAAAGCAGCCTCTCTCTTTTTAAAAGCAATCTCCCCTTTATTCTCTCCATAATAGGAGCCAGTGTACCGGAAGAGGCTGACCTTAAGTTGAGCCTGTTTAGTTAAAAAAAAGGAATAGAATAGGTTATGTTTTTTAATGTATTTAAGATCAGAGGTGCAGAATNAGAATGGAGCTGGGGTAGGGAGGGGTGGAAGGCAGGATGGTGGAAAGCAGAGGTGGCCTTGGGTTTTCTTTGCNTTGGGATAATGGACATTTCTAGTTAAATCAACACAGTCTATTTCACAGCTTGTCTCCATGATGTATATACTCTTTGGACAGGGTTGCCGGCTGCCTAAAGATCTCTTTTAGCCACAGGACATGGGTATAAATAAGCTTCATGTAGNCACAGATGCTAAAAGTGATTGTGGGTAGTGAGTTCTGATAGTAGAAGGCAGGATGCCATTGTCATGTGGGAGGGAAGGGATTCCAGAAGAACACAGTGGTAGGATTCTACCGACCAGATACCCTCCAGGGACTTGATCACTCTTAGGGAGGTGTGTGCTTTACAGTTATCTGTTAAGGAGGTTAGGAGCTCAGGGCTTCTCTTGGACTTCCCAAGTGCAGACTAAATGTGCACCATGCTCCGTGAGTACTGTTCTCACNGCTGCAGAGCTAATGTAGAACTGAAAGGTGGAAAGATCTATTCTGGCTTATGGCTTCAGAGGTTTCAGTCTTTAGACTCATGGCCCCATGCTCTGGACAGAACAGCATGGTGGAAGAAGCTTGTGGTAGCAGGACCTTCTCACCTCACGTGACAAGAAGTACGGTAAAGGAATACAGCAAGGGACCAGAGGAAGATTCTGCCAGAAAGACATGCCCAGAGTGACCTATTTTCTCCATCCAGTCTCCAACTCCTGCCTTTCCCCACCTGCCAATAGTGTCACCACACAAGAAGCCATCAAGGGATTAACCCATCGATTATGCAGAGAGAGCACTCAGGATCTAGGTGTCTCTGGAAGTACAATCAGACCTTTCCAGAGGTGTGCTTACTCATCCCCAAGAAGTCCCCAATCCAGTCAGGCAGACAACACAGATGAGCCTCCACCAGGCACAATTCCAGCAGCCCGTGTGCAGCCATTTTACCTCTGTCTTCNATTGTCTGCAAACATAGCTGCACCCATTGGCTGTGAAGATTCCATGAGCTGTCACCGGCAAGGAGCAGAGAGGAGATTCCAGCCCATAGTCGAGGGTCCGCCAGCACTTGCTCTGATTATTAATGTTTCATGGAGACTTTATAGTGTCAGACCCTGCNGCTGTGGTCAGGCCTGGAAAGCCGCAGTCAGCCTCCCAGAGTCTGGTGTTCACAGAACGCGATGGAGGAGCACGTAGAAGTGTTCCTGTTGCATGTTGGGAGTGGGGAGGCAGAGTCTTCCTGGGGATGTCTTCCCCCACCCCGCCACACACACCTGGACTTCCTNTGTTGGGCACGTGGTTGTGAGATAATGTATCACAGTGGAAGAGCATGTCAGTCTCTAAGAAAGGGAACTTTGGACACTGGTATATGACAGTCACCAGGAACAGTGTAGTCTGTGCATGTGGAGTAGACTGGGAGAGGCCTGAGTAGAGGGAAGGCAAGCAGGTGAGAGTGAGCTCAGACAAGAGTGACATCAATCAAGGGCCTTTTCTGTGTCATGTAGGAATCTGGGGTTCCAGTGAGGGACAGTCTGAGGAGCAGCTTTCTGAATTCCTTGTTTTGAGGAATTCAGAAGTAGGTAGAAGAANCCACAGGGAGCTCCTGAGCTTGGCCAGGGAAGAGATAACATTGACATAACTTGGGGGGGGGGCAAGATTAAAACAGCCCCTACCAGGCTGGGNTGGCCTGGTCATCTAGCTACTGTTCTTAATACCCTGTCGCCCATGTGCTTCATTTCCTGCAGCTGGGATTGTGAGCTTTGTGTCCTCTCTAGGCTGTAAGAAGAGGGGATTGCATTCCTTCTTCTCTTCTCCTTCCACCCTCTGTTCTGAGTGCTCCAATCGAGCCTCAGCACTCACTCAATTGCAAACCTGTGTAGTCAGGCACTCCGCCNGCTCTTTGATTTTGCACACCCAGGCTATTAGAAGACCAAGTGGCTCCTTCTGGAACAGGAAGGGTCTTCCCTTTGAGCTCACAGGGATTGTGATGTGAGGTGGGTTTCCACAAGGTTTTGATGTCAGACTATTGACCTTAGGCAGGGCACTGTGGCTTGTGGTTCTGCTTGGCTCGTTCTTAGGAAAACATCCCCTTAGTTCCATCCCTGGGGCATGCCAACCAGGAGTCCTAGGTAATTTCCATGCAGAGGCAGCCTTTGAAAGCCAGACCTCTTTCAGGCCCCGAGAAGATTTGTGAGGGGTCGACCCTGTTTAGATTGGTTCCCTGCACAAGCTGAGGAAGCCTGCTGGTTCTTCCCAGCATGCAGGATGTTGTAGGGAAGATGAGCAGGGGACAGACTGGAGAACCAGGGCACTTCCCAGCTTGAATCAGGCCTGTCCTGGGTGGCTTCATTATTTTGCTGGAAATTAATCCCCAGAAATGGCAGACATGATAGATTTGAATGTGAACTGACTGGTGTGTCATAGCTGAAGGAAAGTGGTTTTTGGATTAACCACTCTGCTCAATTGCCCTTGCCTCTGAAACCTTCCATTAGCGCAGATAATTGAACGATTTCTGTTTGGGNGTTTTTATACCTGATTGGAAGTTCTTATGGCATTGGAAGTGGGGGTAGGGAGTTTGAGTNGGTTTGAACAATTTGCCGTCACTCACAATGACATTGATATAGTGTGCTACCAATGGTTATTGCTGCATGGA
Source organism: Neotoma lepida (assembly GCA_001675575.1). Lineage (NCBI taxonomy): Eukaryota > Metazoa > Chordata > Mammalia > Rodentia > Cricetidae > Neotoma > Neotoma lepida. The sequence goes on along the minus strand of LZPO01087294.1, from coordinate 99,093 downwards.
ACTGCCCATGTCCCAGCCACTGTACTTAGCCCTTAACCTTGACTTATTTCTTGTGTCAACACAAGAACAATAGTGACAGTCATAAATATAATAGCAGTAACATTAAACACTTATTTGGTACTTATTGTATTGTTTGGGCATTATTCTAATAGCTAAAATGTCTTAGTTAATCTTCCAAACAACTTGAGAAGCAGTAATTCAAGCCCCAGGGAATGTCATACTGGCTAAGATTTGAAGGGCACCCTGGACATTGAACTGTGTGGAGGCCTGCCTATGGTGTGTGCACTTCAGTGCCCTCCTGTTATACAGAACTCAGAAATGCTAAGTCACCTGCTGTGTGAGTCAGCTTTCTGTAACTGTAAAAAATTCTGACATGCTCAGCTGATAAAGATTTTATTTTTGGCTCACAGTTTGGAAGTTGGGGCTCGATATTGGTTGGCTCCATTGCTTCAGTCTTGTGGTGATGAGGCAGGGGAGAATGGAAAGAGGAACGGAAGAAAGGGGCCAGGACCCACNATTTCTGTATCGGGTACATCCTCAGTCACCTCCAGCCCTCCCACTAGCCCCGCCTCTGAAAAGTTCCACATCCTCTCAATAGCACTGTGCACTGTGGAACAGCTTGTCACACACGGGCCACTGGGAGCCACTGAAGATCAAACCATCGCACTTGCTAAAAGCCACAAAGCCAGTCTGTGATAGATGGAGTCAGGGGTTGAACTTTCTCCAAAGCCCTTTGTTTCTTTTAACTACATTTGATTGAGAACCAGAGGCTACTAAATCCTAATTTTGCACTGAACATCTGTGGGAGAGTAAGTGTGGAGACCAGTCCCTTCATCCTAGGTTTCAGTGGGGAAGTCGTTGATCTAAAGAAATCCTCAAAACCCCCATTGGCCAGAAGAACAGATATTGTGCGATGCTTGCAGTTCGATTCTTTCTTTTCTATGCTAAGGTGAGCTTTCTTTTCACTCTCTTTGGGGGTAAACTACCACTCCTAATTATGTCTGACCAGGAGGCAGAAGGACCACAATGGCTTTGTAAGCTCGCAACAGATATTCAAATAAGATAATTACATAATTAGCAGGGAGTGGCAGGTGAAGTAGATGGAAGCTGTAAATTCTGCAGAGGGAATCAGCAAACAGTTTCTGACAACATTCAATGTCACTTTTAGTTGGGTGTGAATGAAAAGTGTGGGCACAGTCATCCCGACAGTGTATAATGTCTGGATGGAATATTCCAGAACAGGAATTTATTATGTCCTCTCTCTGTGGCACAGTAGGCTGGACTGATTCTTCCAGAAAATAGGTCTCACATTTACTTTATATGCCTTTACTGTTATCAGCTTCCTCATTGACAAACAAGGAAAACTGTATTTCTGATTATGAAGGAGCATGGCTATAGCACCTTTCTTTCTTTTTTCTCTGCTCATTTTACACACACACACACACACACATACAGAGAGAGAGAGAGAGAGAGAGAGAGAGAGAGAGAGAGAGAGCCTTCATAATGTTAAAGCAGAGATTTGAACTCGGGTCTTATTTAACTCAAAATCTTTTTCTCCTAGAGGGAGGCCAATCTTAGGATTTTATCTAAAGGTTATTCAAAGAAATCTAATTTATTTTCTGCCTAACAGATTCATCCCTCATCATCACCATCACTTCAGCACTCCACAAAGTAATCCCATCTATCATGGAGGGGGCACCAATTTGAAACAGCTTATGGGCTGTGTGAATTACACGCACGAACGCACGAGGAACTCCCAGCAACCTTTGAGGCAGTCTCTGTTCTTGGTATGCTTGTGACTTGGATGAAAAATCTGAAGTTCATTTTCCAAAGTCAAATATAGGGAGGCCATGGCAGGGCCACAAACTGGGTTTTCTGATTTTCTTAATTCTGCACACTTAACCATCTGCTATTGTATCTTTCAGTCAGACAGATGACTGGTGATAGATAGATAGATGATTGATAATGATAGATAGATATAGATAGATAGATATATAGATAGATAGATGGCTGAATGAATGGATAGATAGATGATAGAAAATATGATAGAAAATTAGGACTGGATATATGATAGATGGATGATAAATTGATCATAGGTAGATAGATGATAGATGGATAGACAGATAGGACAGACAGATAAATAGATGGATTACAGATACAAGACAGATAGATGCCAGATAGATATGTAGAGTCAGTGAGATGCAGATTTTATATGTGTGTGTGTGTGTGTGTGTGTGTGTGTGTGTACACACACATCTATTTCCATATATCTGTATTTAGAATCTAACTCTCTATGCCCTTGTGTCTTCTGTCCAGTTCTCTGCATTGGCTCAGATGGAGCACATCACTCCTTGCTTACATTGATATTCCTCTTGATAGCAGCCCTGTCACAATACCAATTGGAATAAAACCCAAAGAGAGGTGGAGAGAATATAAATGGGGCCTTCTTCTCGACTCAGAGTAGGACATGACTCTCATGAAGAACAAGGGAACAAAGGTGCCAGGACATGCATTCATCAGGGGACACGGTTCTCTCTGATACACACAGAGAGCTGGTGAGACACACTGGGAAGAGAAACTTAAGATAAAAGGGATTATAATGGAGAATTTAGATCGCCCCACTGGTGGGAGCTTGAGGTTTTGTGCATTTATTTGTAAGCACCATCATCAGTGGATTTTTTTGAGTATTCTATCTGTATGCAAAGTGATGAAATGTCACCTGCCTACACAGCTTATGATTCAGCACGCATCTGGGGCTGTCCACTAAGCAGATGTGTTCAGGAGGACTTCCATCTGACTGAGTGCTCATCTGATGTATTCCTAAGAGACTATTTGGATAAGAGTTATGGAAGTAGATATTGATAGCAAATAGAAACCTTATGTTTGGAAATAAAAGCTTTTCTGGTTGTTAACAGCTGGTATGAACTACGATCTTTCATTCTGAGAAGTCTGGATATAAGCTTGGTCATCTTGCTGGCTGACCTTGATGCCTGATCACATCAAGCATACCATGGGTTTCTGCAAAGTAACTGTTTTGATCTTTGGTTTGTTTTTCCCCAGAAAGAAAAGTTTAATACTTCCAGAAACCCTCATAAAACTTTCCCAACACAATATAGTCTCTATAATCCATTCAGTCAAGTTCAGCAATGAAAAGTTTGAATATGCTTTTAAATGAAAATAATTTAAAACAATTTTCTCTGTTCTATTGAGATCAAATACATTGAAGGTAACTTGACTTGTAATTTGTATCAGCTCTTCATGTGCCTCCCTTCTTCCCTGTTATCTGTGATTGTGTGTGTGTGTGTGTGTGTGTATACATGCAAGTGTGTGCATACATGCAAGTGTGTGCACATATACCTGCATGCATGTGGAGGCCATAGGTCAATTCTGGGTGTTTTCCTCTATTTCTCTCCACTTAATTCTTTTGACACAGAATCTCTCACTAAAGGTAATACTCACTAATTGTCTGGACTTGGCTGGCTAGAAAGCTCTGGCAATCCACTCCCTCTGTTAGCATTAGGGTTACAGATATGAGTGTATCTCATATCTTGGCTTTTACATGGGTGCTGGGGATATGAACTTGTCCAGCAGGTACTTTACTAACTGAGCCACTTCTCCAACCCTGTATGAGATTTCTGTAGTCACACCTCTCTGTTGGCCCTGCCCCTCCTTTCCTACCCAACTCTCCACTCTCGGGGCCTTAGCTTCTCTGTACCAGAGGTGGAAGCTGTTCTCTGTCCCACCCCATTCCACAGTCACTTCCCAAATTATCACTCAGAGGTTTATATTAATTATAAATGTTTGGCCAATGGCTCAAGCTTATTACTAGCTAGCTCTTACATTTAAATTAACTGATATTTCTTATCTATGCTTTGCCATGTGACTCGTGGCTTGTTCCCTCATTTTCTACACAACTTGTTTCCTCAGTGGCTGGCTGGCATCTGCGCCGACTCTGTCCTTCTTCATGCCCATCCTTGGTTTGATTGTACTGCATAACCTCATCTTGCCTCGGCATTGGCAAAAACTGCTTCATTATCAACCAATGAGAGCAACACATATTCACAGCATACAGAAGGACAACCCACTGCTCTTCTCCCTCTTTATTACCAAGCTTGTTATTCATATACACTTCCATCTCCTCTCAGGAAACCCTCCTGTGTCTCCTCCTCCCCGCTGAAGTCTCCTATCAGTGCCTTTTCCTGTCACTTGCACAGCTCAGTGTCCACTGTGTCCCCACACTTGTCTGACAGGTCAACAGGCTGGGGAGGGAGATAAGCGGAAGAGCCAGTATATTTATTCATCATGGAGATGGCTCAGCTCTGAACATTTCCGTATCAGTGCTTTCTGGTGGAGCCATCTGTGCTCCATGGTTCCCAGTCACCCAAGTCGTAGTGAAGTGCCAGCCTCAGGTGCTCATTCCTAAGTGTGGGTAAGCACTCAAGAGGCAGCAATAGCTAAGGCTGCTGTTTCTAAGGTCCTGACACGACTGATGAGTGAGCTGTGGGTGGATGGCTAGTGCTCTGTGAGGTGCCAAGATAAAAGAGCGAAGTGCACAGAAGGAGAGTAAGAAGGACACATTGGTGTGTTGCTGTTGCTGCCTCTTAAGCACAGGGATTGCAGCCATACTTGCCTGGTATTTGTATGGATGCGCAGGATCTGAACTCTGGTTCTCATACTTGCATGGCAAGCCTTTTACCTGCTGAGGTACCTCTCCATGCCTACCTTGTTGGAGACCCCCTCCATATACACCCACACCTTGTTTATTGAGACAGGGTATCTCACTGGCAGAGTTTCCCAAGTAAGGCTAGCCTGCCTTGCCAGGGATCTCAAAATATGTACATCTCTGCCTCCCCACTGCTAGAATTGTAAGTGTGGACGGATGATGGGGCTCAAACTCTGTTCTTCATGCTTGCAAGGCAAGCACTTTACTGACTGGGCCATCGCCCCGGCCCCTGGATTTTGAATGCCAGTCTACAGCTTTCTTCTCTACCAATTGCAGTTGGAAAGTTTGAAGGAAGCTCCTTGATGTGACCAAATATTTGACAAGAAACACAAAGGCGGGGTTTACCCCAACTCATGGTTGATGGGGCTGCATGCACCGAAAACAAAACCTATCACCCCATCTACTCTAGTGCATGAAACACTTGCAGGAGCTCTGATCAGGACACATGGGGGTCCCGGCATTTGGAAGCAAGCACTTGTTAAGGCCTTTGATGTATCTTACTTTTTGGAATCTATTAAGATCCCCCAATCAAAGAAGCAGTGAACGCACCCTCAGCATGCATGCCAGCCAAGTCTCTCTCTTCACTATCTTTTAATTAAAACGGCGTCCACAACATTTGATGTCAGGTTTCTGAANAAGAATCCTACTGCCCCTCTCCTGGTGTCTTTTGTGACATTGTGCTTATTTTTAGAACTCCTTAGAACTGTTTATTTCCATCTAGGTTCATCCATCCCTGNACAGCCAGCTGGCCATTAAGGAATTTTAGAACAACAATAACAACAAAAAATGCTAAAGCAACTGTGTTCTTGTTTGTGTTGTGTAATCAACTGAAATAGCCCCAGAAGCACTGATGGTAGAAGTCACAGTGAACACATTCCCCTGCCAGCCATCTCAGCTCATGGTAGGACTGTATGCGGCATTTGATTTTATTCTCTGCCTGGAAACAGCTATTTTTATTAAGAGTGTGTGTGTGTGTGTGTGTGTGTGTGTGTGTGTGTGTGTGTGTGTGGTGTGTGTGTGTGTGTGATGGGAAGATGTGTCTGTGTAACTAATGATGAAGTTTGTATTCAGTCTCTAGATCTCTTTTCCTACTCACGCATCTAGTCAGGTCACTCCTCTACTCAGGATCAGTCAGTAACTTCCTATTACTTTTTATAACAAATCCAAGGTGGTTACTATGGCACTGTATGTCTTCCATGATCCAGATCCCAGCTTCTAATCTCATCTTTCCCTTACTATATTTTATTNTATGTGTATATACTCTCTCTCTCTCTCTGTATATGTGTATGTNTGTNTATATGTGTGTGTGTATGTGTGGGTGTGGGTGTGTATGGTTGCATTGGGAGGCCAGCCATGTCTTATTCAGCTCTATTCCATNTTAATTTTTGAAGCAAGTTCTTTCAGTGAACCTGGAGGTCACCAGTTCAGCTACACTGGCTGGCCAGCAAGCTCAGGGACCCACANGTCTCTACCTCCACAGTGCTGGAATTGCAGGTGCCTACCACTCTGCACNGTTTATTGTTATGGATGCTTGGGATTATCTAGGGTCCATGCTTACATGACAAGCATGCCACATTCCAAGCATCTCCCCAGCTTGTATTTCATTTTGTAATGAAGCCAAGATTATCTAAACAAAAAAAAAATACTTATCACAAAAGCAGACATCTCAGATCCCAAGCCCATGAAGGACTAGAGGAGCAGTGAGTGTGTGGAATGAGACATTCTCTTTCTGTCAGTTTCNTGAGACAGTGTCTTGCTATGTACAAGCAAGCTGGCCTGGTTCTCACTATGGGGCTCAGTTTGACCTCAGACTTACAACAATCTTATCCTTCAGGCTCAGTCTCCTGATCACTGAGATTCACAGCCATGTAGAGCTACACCCAGCTTTGCATGTTTTCTAAATCCATGATACTGGCTTCTGACACNAAAACCCAGCATTTCCTCTCACTTTGTCAGACAGGAGATCTAGAGCTCCAAATTCCAAGTGGTGTGTTGATGAACTTTCACGAATTACTCTGGCTGAAATTGGATGCAAGCCGGCTTAGATGACCACCCATTGTTTATTATTCAAATTTGTGTCCAGGTCACAAACTGTCCAATGAAATTGACACTCTGTCCTTGGTTTTGGCTCCTCTCATTTGTCAAGTGCTTTATCTGAGTTCTTCTCCATCTCCTTCCTGCCCCTTCCATCCTTCATGGTGAGTTTAGCACCTGCTCTAGTGAAATATCAACACAGCTCTTATCCCCAAAACACGCAATGTACTGTTCTCTTAGCACAATGTTTAGATGCATTCATTGTCTCCACTTCTACTTTCTTAACCAAGTTTGTACAAAAGTGAGGTCAAACATCTTTCTTATGGTTGGGAGATTGCTCAGTGGGCACATTGCTGCCATACATGCAGANGACCTGAGTTTGGACACCCCAGCACCCACATAAAAATCCAGGCATGGCAGCGTGTACCTGCAATTCCAGTGCTGAGGAGGCAGAGACAGGAGGATCCCTGGAGTTCATTGTCCACCTAATTTGGCTGAACAAGTGAACTCTGGTTTATTGAGAAACCCTGTCTCAAAATACAAGGTAGAAAGTGAGTGAAAAAGATACCTAATAACCTAATATTGA
>LZPO01087294.1:51243-68071 GCA_001675575.1 Neotoma lepida | reverse complement strand
GTTCTCTCCTTCCACCATGTGGGGATTGAACTCAGGTCATCAAGTTTGGCAGCAAGCACTTTTACCCACTGACTCATCTCACCACCCTCTGTTGATCCCCATTAGGTCCTCTATGTGACTCACATCCTTTACTTCCTGTACATACTTATTTTACTCTTATCACTGCACAGTTGTTCCTTATAATCNTTTTTCTATAATGTGGACTATGGGTAAAGAATAGAGACTTGTGCGTCACTTAGAACAGGTAGGTGCTACTGAGTTCACATCAGAAAGAACAGAAACGATGGAACCCAGGTATTTTCTGGTGAGAAGTCCTGGAAGATTCATAAAAGCCCAGCAAACTATTATTGATGGGAAATCTTAAGTGATAGGTGGTGCACATTTAAATTTTTATTTCTCACCATGTGAACAGAAACAGGTCCAGTCCTTGAGTGAGTCTGAAGTAGGGTTGGTTTTCTGTGTTCTGTCCCTTTGGTCTAAAACTTCATTACATGTTTCCTTAGTGCAAAATTAATTGATCCTGGAGAAGGTGATCGATCATTGAAGCAGAAGCNGGATTGATTTTTATACCACCTCTTGTTTGTTTCCATCTTAGTAGAATTACTCTATTATGCTTCTGGAAGTGTTTATGGGCATTATAAGACATTTACATCTTGATGTATTCAGGTACTTCAGTGGTTTTTAGCCATTATTAAGGGAATTATATTAGGATTAGGCTGGTTATCAATCTCTGGATCTGGCACCTAGCTAAGGAAATCACTGCTTTATCCTCATTAAAGCCGTAAATAGAACATCATTAGCAGCACATGCTCACCAAGTGCCAAGGCTGGTGTGAAACCCTCTGCCTTGGGGGAGCCTGGATTCTTACACATCAGAAGTTAAATAAGCAACNCTTTGACAATTTGTAAAGAACTTCCTCTGTGTAAAGTGCCTTCCCACCTTAAAGCTTAAGAATATTGCAGGAGAGATTGGAGGATTGTCTAGTTGGTAAAGCACTCACCACAGGAGCATAAGGACCTATGTTTGATCCCCCAAAACCCATGCAAAAAGCCAGGTACATTGTCACACATCTGTATTCCCAGCCCATGGGAAAGAGGAGACAGGAGAGTCCNNGGGGCTCACTGGGCAGCTAGTCTAGCCTAATCAATGTGCTCCATCTTCAGTGAGAGACCCTGTGTCCAACAGTAAGGTAGCAAGTGATTAAGGAGGAGGATCAAGGCCAGCCTCAGCCTCCCCCCACCTGCATGCATACAAGCCCTTGCATGTACATGTGCACACACTCATATATCACACACACACATGCACATGTACCCCAAGGAGACATAGACTCTATGGAAATTCCTATCAATTAGAGTAAGAGATTTAATCCCTTGGGTGTGTTGTTCAATGTTGTTCTGGTGNTCTATCGGCCTTGAAGAAGGAACCCTGAGNGTGGACACATGGAAGGGTAATCAAAACAGAGGTAGACAAATAAACACTACCCATGCTGTCAATTTAGTCTTCATTGAGGTTGGAGATGCTGGAGTTTGGTTTTACTTATCTGAGTTTTCTTTTGCCATTGAGATTAGTTCTAATCGGCTTAGGTGAAACCTGGCTGAGAGATTATAAACAAAAGATAATGATAAATGGTGATGTTCCCACTCGACCGCCATCTGGGAAGAGTGNGAGAGAGATTCATAATAGCTTAGTCTAGGTGAGGCTGTTCATGTTGATTGTTTTAATGATCTGGAAGGGAAAGTAAATTGCATGCTAATGAAATTTGCAGAAGATATTAAATTGGAAGGTGCTAGAAANGGGAGCGAGGATGGAGGATATTATATAAACATACCCTATGTAGGTTAGAAATATGGACAGAAAGGATAAAAATGTGAAAACACTTAAAAAGTAACATGGGGCTACGTTTTTGGGAGATAGGGAAGAATCAAGTGAATCTTGAAATGGCCTGATAGGAAACAAAAGGAGAACTATGCATCAGGGGTGAGAAGATACCACAGCACCGGGTGCAGCTTTCAACCCGGCACTGTTCCAAAACCAGTCTCTCATTCCACAGCCTGAACAAGATGAGCCGTGGCCTCCCAGAATACAGGCACAGCAGCTTACCTCCGACCCTGTTCTCACCACTTCTCGGGCTGCCTCTCTGGTCTCACTCTCTCTTCCCTTTTTTTGTCCTTTCGTCTCTTCCAGCTNACCCACCCCTNGTCTGTAGCATTTATTTCTGGTAGCGTTGGTAGGAGAAAGATGGAGACAGATTGGAGAAAAGTTGGCAGTGGGAGCAAGAACAGATTAAGGGAAGAGAAGGTTAGATTTATGAGTAGAGATTAAAGGCNTTGAGTTTTCATGGCTCGTCTCCTGGTGATATCCAAAGGTGGGTACCAGTGCACATGCACTTAAGTGATGTAAGTGGGGAAGGGACCATGATATTATTTAAACTCATGAAGAGTGGAATAGCCAGTGGTGAGACTGATAGGGAAATTATATAATCATAATTCACTGCTGGAAGTNACNAAGGCTTGGAAACATCCTAGTTAATGCTTCTTTGCTGGTTGATACCCATACCAGGTCCATCTAAAGGCTCTGGCTGAATTGAGCAAATACCCACATTTGAACAGGAAAACCCAGAACAGACCCAGGGATGAAGTGTTGAGTTTTACTATGTTTTTAAAACGTGTACTAGGACCTTGCTTTCATTTNGATGTACAGATAGATCCATATATTGCCCCTTGACACAAGACNGGAAAGCAGCAGGCTAACAGTTTTGGAACACGTGTGGTAGATGCTTGTGGGGAAGTACAGATTATATTAATACAGAGATGCTACATTTCAAAGATGCATCTCTGTGCCAAATGCTGGGACAAACCAGCTGTCATCCAACTGGATAAGACACCCATTTTACAGACAAGGAAAATGGACCTCAAAGATGTTGGGTCTTAAGTAGTTTGTTCTCAAGTTTGCAGCATAGTGAAGGAAATGGGTTGAGTGCGGGCCTTTAACGTTACTCTGTGGTGATGGTGAGTAGATGGTACTTAAGTCCCTGGCACTGAGGTTTTNATAATGGAAGCAGATGCAAATTAATGCTCTCAGAGACAGTTCCTAGGNGAACAGAGAACGTGGATACTTTCCATGCCTTTCTGACTGGTTCCCCAACAGCAAACCTTTAAGGAAAAGGAAGGTATTTTCTTTTGGGGTCATACTGAGGATTGAACTCAGGGCCTTGTACTTGCTGGGTAAGCACACAACCACTGAGCTATGTCCCCAGTGCAAAAACGAAGGTGGTTAAATAACCTGGTCATGATTTCAAGGCTTCCCTAGGAACTGCTTTGGATCTGAGCCTGCTCCATTTGATGAAGCCACTCTCCTCTAAATGGAAAGCAGGTGTGAAGAAATTGGGCCCTGAGGGGTTAGGGGACAGAAAAGTCAGGCATTAATGATCCTGCACAGGGATGGGCTGTCTATGGAGCCACGGTAAACTATTAACTGCTTCTGAGTCGGAGATAACATTAGTGAAGTGGAAGTTCTAAGTTCAAGGCATCACCCTGGAGTTTTAACTTTTGGAGGAACCATCTTCATCCGAATTCACAAGTATTGAGGAGTTCTTGGGANGAAGCTCAGCTTGTGCAGAAATGAGCCCGCTGATGTCTGAGACAGATAGACCTGTGGTAATAAAAAAGTCGAGGAGTTAGGGGAAAATGAACAAGGTAATTGTTAGCTCCTTTTCTGGTCAGCAATGTGACATCTGGCTGTGATTTCAGGGTGCTCCTCCATCTTAGAGCTTCACTGGGGTGTGTGCTTGTAATCCCAGACAGGCAGACACAAGCACAGCTCACTGTTCAGCCAGCTGAGCTGACTTTGTGATTTCTAGGCAACCAAGAGACCATCTCTCACAAAATAACATGGATAACACCCAAGGAATGCCAAGGTTGACTTTTGGCTTATGCACACATATGTGCACACCTGCACACACTTGCNCATATACATACATATGCCACTGAAGAGAGGGAAGGATGGCTCAANTGGGAAGCATTTTCTGTGCAAGNGTGAAGACCTGGCTTTGGCCCCCAAATCCAATAGTGCGCTTANAATCTCAACATTGGGGAGGCAGAGACAAGTCAGATCAGAGACGAGTGGATCCCTGGCACTCACTGGCTGACCAGTCTAGCTAATTCTAGGCCANTAGGAGATGCTGTCTCAGAAAACAAGGTGAATGACTCCTGAGTAGACACCTGAGGTTGACTTCTGGCCCCCATGTGAATGTGCACACANGAGCCCCTTCACACACGCACATCAAGGATTTCTGACCTGCTCTGAAATCCATACTGTGAAGTATTGTGTTCTACTGAGTGGATAGGTTAAACTTTCTATTTTCTGTATCATTTGAGTTCTTCAGCAAGATCTGCAGTGGATGGAGACATAATGATCAGAAGTAATTTTCTTGTTTAGTTGCACTAGCTGAGCCTCAGATATAGCATGTACATTACTGAGTGTCAAAAGTGTGACAGGCCAGTAAAGATCCCTTCTAAAGGTTGGATGGATCAAACAAAAAAAGGATGAGGAATTCAATAAGTCTCACCTTGCTTCACTCAGAGTGGCAGTGACAGAGGGCCTTCTAGAGTGCTTCGACCCTGCTTGCACCCTCCACCCTCCTTTCTTCCTACTCAACCTTCCTTTCTTTTTCCCAAACCATCTAATTAGAAGTTGCAAATGCCCGATGGGCTCCATAGTTTGACAGTGAATGGCAGAGATAGTGCCAAATTACCTGGAATGGTGTTTTTAATTTCTTGTCAAAATTCACTGTCTAGGGCAAACCTAGCTCTGTTCCTGGAGCCCTTACTGAGAGAGAAAGAGAAAGTGAAGGTTTTCTAAGCTCATGACTGCAAGGCAGAAAGCTAATCCTTGTGATCACAGAGGGGCATGTGTGTATGGTACTGGGCTGGAGGGAGGGAGGGAGCTCTACTTGTCTGGCTTGTTTTACATGTCATTCTGTAAAGAGCATTGGCTTCAAATTAGACTTGCACACTCTCGAGGCTGCTAGTGTGCAAATGGTTGGTGGGTAATCACTTGGCCTCATTATTTATATTATCTACTTAGCAACTAGAAAATGTANTTCCTCTTGCGATTTTTATCTCTTTTCATTCTTTAGCTTGGCTAATGGCACTGATATTAATCAGTTTGCTAGCTCTCTCTGCCTATGCCTTTGGGACAGCTNGGGGCCTTGTTCAGAAATCAATTTTCCATCAGTTCACACCTGTACCTAAAACAAATACCAGATATGCTTGCTGGTACACTGCCAATATTTGTAAGAGTCACAGTGGTAATGAGGCCCTGGCATACATTATCTGCCTCAGTGAAACATGCCATCCAGCNCTAATGCTTGACTCATACAACAACAGGTGNGTATGTGACAGAGTTGGGACATGCTTCCATTTATTGAGTGACACTTTTCCACCTGTGTGACAAGAAACCAAGGTAATGATCCTCCAGAGCTTCTCATGTGGTGGCAGTGGGTGTGTTGTTGTATTGTGTATGTGTGTGAGTGGTTGTTCATGCTTGTACAGATCTCTATGTGGATGTGCATTCATGCATGGAGAGGCCAGAGGTCAACCTCAGATGTGTTTCCTTGGNAGCCATCCGTATTTGTCTTTGTCAGTTTGTTTTGGGGACAGTCTCTCACTAGAACTCGAGACTCTTTGATTTGGTTAGACTGGCAACTCAGCAAGCCCCAGGAACCTTTAGATCNCTGCCTCCCATGCACATATCACCTGCCGGATTTTTTTACATGAGTCCTAGGGATTGATCTCAATTCTTCATGCTCATGTGGCCTCACTTTAACTACCAAGGTATTTTCCTAGCCCAGTGGGTTTGCTTTGGAGTTGGAACAAGTGAATTGTAATCCTAAAAGTTGGTGTTGTCTCTTTCTTCTTTCCCACCACCTTATGAATCAGAGTAGCTNTTTAGTCATGGTGCACAATGGTCCTGACCTTGGAGGCTCTGCTGGGAATGGAGATGCTTTTCCTGGTTCAGTCATCAGTATTCAGTTATGTGGCACTCATGCTGGGTCATTGTGGAGGTGGTGTGATNGTGTTTGAATTTTATACAGAGGCACGGAGAACATACCGTTCATTCATTAAAGGCTTATTAACTGCACTTTGTGAAATGGGGTGAAAACAAATATGCTCCCAAATGGCTTTGTGTGTTTATTACCCTCTTGCCTGATACATAAACTCAGGGCCTGGGGNTATGTTGTAGAATCAAGAACTTAGAAAGAAATATACGGTCTTGTAGCCTGTGCCTGAGAGAGGTGAAGGAGCCTCAGGAACTTCTAATTTCTGTGGTACTTCTTCCTCAGTCCTTGGGAGCCCAGGAAGGGGGAAACTGAAATAAGGCAGTGGGGGTGGGTGAATAGTGGGGATGCAAGTTTGGAATGCCAACCCCAAATCCAAAATATGAAGCCCAGCCAAAGGAGAACTGTTTTGAGCACTGACGTGATTTACAGGTGGATATTCTCCAACAATGGGCTGCAGTCAAAATGCAGGTGCACGAAAATATGTGTGCCATTAACTTCAGGCTGCATATATAAGTGTGTAGAAACGTGAATGAACGTTTGTGTTTAGATTGAGCATCCGTCCAAGATACATCCTTGTATAAAGGTCTATATTATAGAATGATAAATACTACAGAAAGGCATATACTAGATAGTACCTAAAGGCACATATTATATAAAAGCATATATTCCAAGACTCCAAACATCTCTTGTGGTTCTAAGCAATTGGAGTAAAAGAAACTGAAACTGTACCAAATATAAGGTACCTTATAGGGAAGGCATTTGGTGCTGGAGAGATGCCTCAGAGATCAAGAGTGCTTGCTGCTCTTGCAGAGGACCTGAGTTTGATTCCCAGAACCCATGTCAGGCCCCTCACAACTACCTGTAACTTCAAATGCAAGGAATCTGACTCCTCTGTCCTCTGGTCTCCAAAGACATTGTGTACACACACACACACACACACACACACACACACACACACACACACACCAAATAAAAAATAAAAATGGTCTTTAAACAAATTCCATATCAACCATTATGACAAAACTATTGAAAATGAAGTGTAAGAAGTACCACAGGGTTTCTAAAGCCTTAGATTATGACTAGGAGTTCTAATGCACAGGGCCTGTGAGTAAGATAGGCATGGGTCGCTTAGCTTGGTTTGGGGGAAAGCAGTCTTCACATTGGTAATGCTTAAAAGCCAAGCNCTTGGAACCACCAATCTCCACATACAGTTAACATTTCCCAGCTCCACACAGCTCCTCGGCAATGCTGTCTGCTAGTATAATGCTGTACTCATATTGAAGGATCTAGTTGGTTCTTTGCCACCTGTCTGTGTTCTAAAATGTAAAATAGCTCCACTTCTCTTGCTGCTGAGAGGTTTTCCTTTTAGGATGTAAATGGCCATGGCTTTGGATTGAATCTCCATTCTGTTTTTCTGGTCCCCAAGTACTAGCTCATTAATCTTTGTCCATTCTGCAGTCTCCACAGCCAAGAAAAGAAGACAGAGCCTGCTGGCAGCATGGAGGGAGGTGGGTGATCCAGACAGACTCCGTTCTCTTTTTCTGTTCCTCCTTTGCACTCTCCCTGCACTGTAGACATCAGATCCNACCAAAAAACCTTTTATCCACATAAATGGCCCACTAACCCAACATGTCACATGGCATAAATCACTAGTTCCATTATTAAATAAACTCTTATACACATCTAGATGTGTATAAGAGACAGCATCAGATCCTACCAAAAAACCTTTTATCCACATAAATGGCCCACTAACCCAACATGTCACATGGCATAAATCACTAGTTCCATTATTAAATAAATTGTGGGTTCTTTCCTAAAAGTGTGCTAACACACATTCAGCATAGTGTTGTTTATTTCACGCCAAGCTAATATCTTTAGAGTCAACATCCAGGCAGGTGAGCATGCTGCATCAAAATATTAATTATGCACCATCTTGGCACTGATAACAAATGCTCCTGTGTGGCTCCTTTTCCAGGGGGAAGGCTAAAATGGGCTGCAAAGCAAAAGTCTAAATAACTCAAAAGAGCTTTTGTCACAGTGGGCAGCCTCTACCAATATCAAAGTCATGGGCATTCACTTTTAATCCCTGTTTTTGGTTTTGTTTCTTCTGCAAACAGCTCTGAATGTCAGGTCTCCTTGTGTCTTCAAGGTATCATTAAAGATGTGTTCCCAGCCAGAGACAAATGCAATGTCAATAGCTTGGGAAAAGTTCAGAGATCTTGACTCAGATGTGTGAGAAGTTCTCACATCACCACCTTGGTTTAAAGCCAGCACTGGCTCCTGTGGCTGATGCCTTGAGTGATCCTCTTCAAGTCTTAGAGACTCCTTTTCTTCCTTAACATTAGAAGATACNATTACCTGGCTTGCAAGATTGTTGCAAAATATAAATAATATATTTACTACATGTCACATGTGATAGCCCTGTAGGAGACATTGGAATTATCAAGATAATGACAGGTTGTTAATTATTCAGCATTAAGTAGTGTGATAGTTGGCTTTAATTGTCAACTTGTGGGCCAGGTGCTTGTTAACTGAGAGTTCAAACCCCAGGATGCACATGTTGGAAGAAGAAAACCTATTAATGCAAGTTCTCCTCTGACCTCTACCCAAACACTATGTCATGCAAACATAAATATATACACATATAAGCACACAGATACATAACACATGTACAAAGTACAATTAATTGTCAAGTTGCCACAACCTACCATCTCCTGAGAAGAGAGCCTCAACTGAGGAGTTTGTCTCAATCAGGTTGGCCTGTGGGCATGTCTGAGGGTGTTGTCTTGATGATTGNTAGAGGAGGACTCAGCACATCGTGAATGGTACCACTTCCTCAGCAGGAATTCCTTTACTACATAAGTCAGGAGAAAATTGGATGAGAGCAACCAAGNAGGATTGCATTTACTTCTCTCTGCTCTTAACTGTAATGATTATGTGACTAGCTGCTTTGAATTCCTACCTTGATTTTCTCCTCAATGATGGGCTGTAACTTTAAATTATAAGATGAATAAATGGCTTCTTTCCCAAGTTCCTTGTTGGTGGGAGTACTTTATCATAGCAACAGAGAGAAAATAGATAGAAAGCAAAAGTGAAATAGATATCCTGGTGGTGGCATGTGCCTCCTGTAATCCTAGCACTTGGAAGGCTGAGGCAGAAGGATCACAGTTAGTGGCCAGACTGAGCTCAAAANGCAATAGAATGATACTAATAATTCCCATAATGTGGACTTAGGATTCTTTGGTTCAAGGAAATAATCATTGTCTACTTAATAAGTCGTATGATTTTGAATCCTGGCTTCTCTGTAGGCCAGTGTGAGTTTGAGCTTGTAGAGATCATGTTGTAACTCTCATCANAGTCCTTTCATTTAATCAATACGTCTAGAAAAGCAACTAAAGTCCTCTAAAGAGGACTGGTGACTCCTCACGGTGACTTTCATGACAGGAAGTTCCTCTAGGGCCATATGACTTGAGTGACAGGGATCTTCTGATGCCTCCTGGCCAGGTCATTAAGCATGATTGATCAGATTAGAGGGACTCAATGACACTTACAAATGAGGCTTACTTATCTGTATCCCAACAATGCAATTCAAGATCTGTGAGAATTTGTGTCTTGTCTTCCTTACACATGACAATATATGCCCAGAAACCAAGAAAGTACCTGGGACAGAGTTGAGTTAAAGGATATACCTNAAGGGATCAGTAATTATCAAACTGGAGAGAGATGAGCCANGAGATAAAGTGCTGGCTATGGACACATGAAGACCAGAGTTTGTATCCTCAGAACCCATGTAAATGATGACTGGGTTTGATGTCCTGCCTATAATCCCAGAATAGGGAGACAGAACAAGGAATCCCTGGAGTAAGCTGGCTAGCTCAGCCAAATCAATGTGCTCTGGGCACACATGAACACACTATTGCATAAATTTGAGTTCATACACAGGCAAANATACATATGCAATACATACGTGCACATGGAAAGAAGAGTATCTAAGAACACTAAATAAATTGGAGAATTAAGCCCAGTAGTCTCAACCTCAATACTGACAGAGATCTTGACATTTTGAGTTGTCCTTGGTATAAAATGACAAGGGGGCATTGCCAAAGGTCATGGAAAACTAAGGAACNCACACTTTACCCAGTGGCTTTCCAAGTCACCTGATGGTCATCAGCAACAGGCACAAAAAACATATTCACACGAGGATTCNGACTCAAAATTAACTCATGAATTCAATCTCAAATTGAAGTAGAGGGTTATAGGAATAAAGTGACTAATCAGCATTTGAAATGGCCAGCAGTAGAGCCACCAAAAATAGCTGTGGTGTTGCTTGCTCTGTCTCTTCCATCTGCTCAGCCTTGAAATTATGCTGGTTGTATTTCAGTTGAAAACAAACATGCTTANGGACCTATCTTATAATGGGTTTCTGTTACTATGGGATTCATCAAGTTAGCCAGTAGATGTGTTTTTGAAGACTCACTATGTGTCTAATACTGTGGCTTAGGGCTACAAGAACAAATACTAGAGAATTCAGAGTTGCCTGGGGTCTTTCAGCTTCACTCTCAAAAGTTCTATCGCGGTACACAGCCTGATTTGTACTTAGAAACAAACACTGGATGAATGGCTAACTGTGTGATTGGAAAGGGGACTGAAAACCTTTAAGTTGCTGGCTTAAAGTCTATGCATGCACACCCTTAACTCTCCACATGGATTACACATAAAATGGCATATTCAGACTGCTGTTTAGCCTTAACTACCAATGTGGCACAACCTATACCCACCTGGGAAGAGAATTACTACTCAGGAATTCCTAGACATCCCTGTTCTCGTATCTGTGGGTGATTTATCTTGATTGTCAATTGATATAGGAG
This sequence comes from Neotoma lepida, assembly GCA_001675575.1. NCBI lineage: Eukaryota > Metazoa > Chordata > Mammalia > Rodentia > Cricetidae > Neotoma > Neotoma lepida. The sequence continues at coordinate 57,142 of LZPO01087294.1, read as the reverse complement.
GAACTAGCCCATTGTAGGCACCANNNTTCTCTGGTTGGTGTCCTGGTCTATATACAAGCAGAGAAGGCTAGCCAAGTCTCAAGACAAGAGGTAATATGGGTACAATCCTGTTTTCTCTGTTCTCGACTATGGACTGTCTCTTATACACATCTAGATGTGTATAAGAGACAGGTAGCCCAGGCTGGCCTCAAACTCACAGAGATCCGCCTGCCTCTGCCTCCCGAGTGCTGGGATTAAAGGCGTGCGCCATCACCGCCCGGCTCAGGTTGCTTTTTGTTAAGATATTTTGTCACAGAAAAAGAAATGATACTAGGACTTAGAAATTTCGCCTCTAAAATTAAGAATATTTACTTAAATGCAGAGAAACTCTGAAATCACCCAGTTTTTGCTCCTGAGCTAGAAGTGTTGGTAGATGTTAGACATCATCAGAAGATCTTTCTACAGTCCCCTACACATGCCTTCATTTTCTAGACATTTCTAAACTTTGGTTTCTAGGTGAAGAAAGATTAGAAACATTGAAAATTGGTGAATTTTGCATGTTCCAAGCTTTTCTGTGTGTGAACAAGCATGCATGGTATTGTTGANAGTGTTAGACCAGCTCACATATTTCACACTACCCTTTGATGTCCCTCAGCTATATGGGAAGATAGATGACATTAACATGCTCTAATTCAGACCAATTTAATTAAACTTAAAATCTCAAGTGCACTTTTCTGAAAGTGTATATCAGATATAAAAGTTTTCTGGTGGAGTCTTTAGGGTCTTATGTAAATAAAGACACTTTCACTTCACCCTTTCCTATTTGTGTCTCTTTTATTTCCTTCTCTTATCTTACTGCTCTAGCTAAAACTTCAAGTACTATATTAAATTAGAATTGAGAAAGTGGAGACACCTGTTTTGTTCTTGACTGTAGTGGAAATGTTTGAGTTTTTACACTTGTGACTAAGTTGATATATTCCATCTATCCCTAGTCTCTTTAGGACTTTATTGCACAGGAATTCTAGATTTTGTCAAAAGCCATTTCTGTATCTACTGAGATGNTTATGTGATCTCTTACCTGAGTTCATTTGTGCAGTGTATTACATTATTGGTTTGTGTATATTAAAACATGTTTGCATCTCTAGAATGAAGCCACCTTGATCATGGCAAATGTTTTTGGAGGTGTATTATCAATTTTTATTTGTTAGTATTTTATTGGTAATTTTTTACACCTGGGTTCATCAGAGAGGTTGCCCTATAGTTTTGTGTGTGTGTGTGTGTGTGTGTGTGTATGTGTATGTGTGTATCTTTGTTTGGTTTTGGTATCAGAGTAATATGGGCTTTATAAAAAGAATTTGGTGACATTCCCTCCATTTATAAATCATTGAACTGTTTGAGAAGCCTTGGTTTTAGTTCTTTGCAGGTATGGCAGAATTCAGCAGCAAGTCTATCTGGGCCTGGACCCTTGGTGCCCACTGAAACTTGATGATAAGACACTATTNTTGAAGACACCATACATGTTGGCCACAGGACATAGAGAAATCAAGTCAGTACTGACTAGGAATTTTCCTCCCTGCTGGCTAGGAGGAAAGACAGTATTTTACTGTCTTTCACAGTACTGGAAGATGCTATACAAGTTGCTGGGAGGGTGTGAAATAATCAGCAGTCTTATACAGCTNTGAACCCCGTAAACTGAAGTAATGGCTGTTGTGATAAGATATGCAATGGATGTTATGGGGGTAACGAACTCCTTCTGATGGGGTTTACTGCATTCTCCCAGGAGGAAGTGCCTGCCTGCTGCTGTAAATCTGGTCAAGAACCTGTGTTTCAGGAGTTCACAGGCCCCAGGAGTAAACCTACTACTATTAGTTTGCTAAATGGACATAGTATCAAACTGCCCTTTAAATCCATATCTCTAGTAGACCCATAGATTAGCGTAGTCCTTAGATCTCTTCAGAGATGTTTCTTGGTGCAGTGAATGGGGGTTAACACAGAAAGGGTCAGAGGGAGGACTAAATCAAAATAGTGTCTTCTGGATACAACACANGGTCCTGATGCACTCATGGACTCACAGCAGCTGTGGTTGCTTGCACAAGACCTACGTAAGATCAAGGCAGTCGATAGTTTTGTGCAGGCGGAAGAGCTCACAAGACCCAATCCCTAACTGAGGAGCTATGGACAATTGATGGCATCTGGGGAAGAAAGAGTCTGTTTTCTTTAAGGGTGTTCCTCCTAGTAGATATTCCATGCTTCAGTGGATGACCTAACTCCCCAAATACATGGGAGTGTTTTGGTATGGACAACACAAATTGGAGTCCATTGGTTATTTTATTTTACTTTTGAGATGGTATGATATTGGGGAGTTATGGAGGTGGGGTCAGATCCAAGGTGAGTTAAAGGGAGTTGGTATGAAGATAATCAAAATACATTGTATGAAATTCTCAACAAATTAGTAAAATTTCTTTTTTAAAAACATATAGAAGGGACTAAAAAAATCTATGCAGCAAGAAATCAAATAGCTCAGTAAATGGGGAAATGAAATGAGCAAAGTGTTCTCAAAAGGGGAAATACAAATGGGCAATCAACATAAATTTTTTGTCATAGGGAAATGCTAATCAAAAGTACATTAGATTCCATCTTACCCCAGTCAGAGTGGCAGTCATTAAAACAGATAATGGCAAATACTGGTAAGGGTCTGGGCAAAGGGGGCCCCTTCCACACTGCTAGTAGCAGTGTAAACCAGTCTGTCATTATGAAATTGGCATGGAGATTCTTCAACAACCTAAAAGCACATCTTCCATAGGGCCCAGCTGTGCCCATCTTAGGTGTTTACCACAGAGATGCGTGCATGGCACACCACAGAGATACTTGTTTGTCAGTGTTCATTGCAGCTCCAAAGTTGGGAGCAACCCAGATGTCCACCCAAGAGAACTGGATAAACTAAATGTGGTATATGTATACAGGAAACTTTCCAGCCACAAAGAACAAGGAAATTATGTCGTTTGCAGGAAAATGGATATAACTGAGGATAACCAAAAAATTGAATCAAGTTAGACCTAAAAAGACAAATGTCACATGTTTTCTTTCCTGTGTGGTTCTTAGATTTTATGTGAATCCATAAAGCCATGTAGCTATATATAACATAAAATCAGAAGCAAATTGTCTACAGGAGCAAAGGGGACTGATGGGAGGGGCAAACAGAGAATGTGACCAAAGAATATTATGNTGTTGTATGAACAAGTCTTTATGCAACTCAGTACTNTGTACAATGAATATGCACCAATAAAATAAAAATAAATCAACCATAAAAACTCATCTCCATGTTGTAGAAATTTACGGTCAAAATGTTTGTGGTCAATGATGCTTCTCTGGATGGCGGTGAAAGTTACAGAAGTGTGGCTCAGGCTGTACAGAGCTGATGAATCACCTCAGAGACCTTGTTCAAATATGAATTCCTATTTGGCAGATCTGGGTTAGAGCGGAGCTCCTGTGTTTCTAATGGCCCCTCACAGCTGGGATGTTGCCCAACAATGGAGCACATTTGCACATTTTAAATAGTTATAGGTGTGTGTATGTGTGTGTGTGCATGTGCACGTGCACGTGCATGCACAGATGGACATGTGTCATCTCTCAGGCATTGTCCACTGTGCTTTTCTTTACAGGGCCTTTCACTAGTCTGAAACTCTTCAGATAAGGTAGGCTGCCTGGCTGGGGTGCCCCAGGGACCCCTCTGTCTCTACCTTTCCATGGCTGAAATTANAACTGAGCACTAACACTCCTTTTTTTCTTTATANAACAAAACACAAAAGCATGGTTTTGGGGGGCATTAAACTCAGATCTTTGTGCTTACAAGGCAATTGCTTTACCGATTGAGCTATCACAGTTAGGGTATTGGGAATAGGAGCACTATGCTGCCANCTGACCACCATNCACAACACTATTTTATTATAAAGATATCTCTTACTTCATCACAGCTCACACAAACACCCTGTGACANAATGATGCTGTACACATTTAGGGTGAATCTTCCCATCTCAATTCCAACCTAAGAAATCCCTCACCAACTTCCCAAGCTTTGTCTCCTAGGTGATATTCTAGATCCTGTTAATCACAGTCAGCACTAACCTCCACACAAGGTCTTGTGTTATAAGCAGAGGGTACCCTACTGCTTCTTTCTGCCTCTGGGCTAGGGTCAATGGAGAGTGAGATAGTTAGATCGGAGTCTCACAAGATAGAGCACTCCTGGATCCCTCAGCAGTTCTTAGACATTACTTTCCAAGGTGAAGTTTTTTGAGTTCCCCTCAGGAGGGTGCAGACTGATTGCTGTATCCTAGTAGAGTAAGGGGAATAAGCTACGACTGTGTATGGACACAGGCTCAGAACAGNNGGAGCTGTAATCCCGTGGCTTCTTTTTTTTCCAGCTTTACACTTGATTTGTGCTTGAGTTACAGAATAAGTTTGGGAGTGTTATTTGTGGAATTACAAGGCAATGTCCCAGTGTGTGTAGTAATGGGGATCATCTTCCCTCCAAATGATACCATTGAACAATCTCTGAACAATGGCATCTTTTCTTTGTGGATGTAACAGAAGCATTGTCCCATTGATTCGTTGGGAAGGGTGGATATAGATTGATGGAATAAGTTGGCCTTCCATCTGTGATTGGTGCTTCAAAGAACAAAACCCTGCAGATACCCTTGTGTGTAATCAATAGGGGATGAGGAAGTCACTCGTTGACAGGGATGCTGGCAGGTGCCCTCATAATCAGCCCCCATTTTAATCACAGCAGTCATAGGAAGAAAGATATTCATACATTGCCTGATGCTTCGGTTATTAAACTGTGGCTGTTCACTGGAAGAAGCTGGGGTCAGTCTCTTGGGTCCTTTTCATTGAATGTGTTTCTGTCTTTAGCTGTCCAGTCTCTCTGTCTAATCCATAAGCAAGACTCATTTTGACTTACAACATAGCTAGCTCTGCAGTACAAGATGTATTAAGAATTATAAAATGGAAAGGTAAAGATAGATGCATCATGGGGGGAAAATGCTTTCCCAGGCAATTTGAAGGAATGAAATAATGCAATGTCTTTTGAAAGCAGTGTGGGGTTGAGGCCATCTGTGAAAGAGAGCAAGCTGGATGACTGCTATGAAAGTCGGCTCACCGTCAGAGAATAACAATTTCACAAAGCAGTGTAGGAAGAGAAGGGGGAATTGGGAGATCTGACACCTTTGATGCTTGAGGATGGTATATAGCAGGCAAATGAGGGGAATACAGAGAAGAGCCAGGACAAGAGGCAGAAGGGGCAGAAGCGGAACCCGCGCTTTTAAGCAAAGTGATGAGGAGAGGTTGGGAGCTGCAGAGCACTGTAGCTGCAGCATTTCAGACAGCTAGGGAGATGTGGCTTCTGAGCCTTGTATTTAGAAGCTGCCTTTCCCCAGGCCTACTCCTTTACCTAAAAGTGATAATTAGTCACATGGGTAATAAGAGCCACTGAGGGCTGCTGTAAGCTGCAGCATGAATAAAATCTGGAAAGGAAAGGAAGGACCATGCAGTAATGCTTTTCCTGTGCATGTTGCTAATAGAAATTCAGCATCCATTAGTATACACNAGGCACTCAGTAAATGCTGGCCATGTTGGTGATGATACTGGTTTGGTTGCATACATTGTATAACTACAAAAAATGTGTTTATACTTCAGAGTATGTGGGAACTAATTTTTCTAGTTGAGGATCATGTATTCTCTTCTGAAGATTATACCAGAAAAAAAATAGGTCTACAGGGATCAATTGTTTTTTCCCCCAACATTTATTCCCTAATTTACTTTCATTCTTTCTCCCTTAAATCATATCAAAAGTTGTGCACTTCACATTGGAGGGAGGGAAGGAGGCAAAGAGAGAGAGAGAGAGAGAGAGAGAGAGAGAGAGAGA
>LZPO01087294.1:40854-51003 GCA_001675575.1 Neotoma lepida | reverse complement strand
GATGGTGGTACACAATTGAAATCTCAACACCAGGGAAGTGGAGGATCCCTGGGGCTTTCTGGCTAGGCAGCCTGGAGGAGAATCAGCAAGTTCTAAGCCAGTGAGATGCCTTGTCTATAAAACCGCAGTGGATGGATTCTGGGAAATGATACCCAAGGATGACTTCTGACATCCACATGCATGCATGAACAGTACACCCACATACACACACATGCACACGCACAGCAAGAAAAGAAGGAAAAAGGAAGGGAGAGATAGAGGAAAAAGGAAGAGAAAAGAGAGAGAAATTGTTTTGTTTTGTTTTGTTTTCTGGTCAAATATGTCAGCAGCCTGGTGGAAATACACCCAATGGCTTTTTATTGGAAGAAACAGTTCCANGGAGGTTTTAAACAGAAATAATTACATGTGAATTTTTCCCTGGTGAGATGTATCCCTGAGAGCTTACCCAGAAATTAAACTTCCTCAATAATCCACTGTCAACGATGCATTCCAGTACTGCAGCCAGCTTATTAATATCCGTGTTTGTCTTGGCCCTGGTTCTGCGTTGTCTCGCCGAGCTTTACTTGATGTCTAGAGGAAAATAACTAGTAATTTGTTTGTCAGCCCCAAAGTTCCTGTCCTCACGCCCACGGATTCCCACCCCTGCAGGGCTCCATTCTATTCNTCCTTTTTGCACATTGTGGAAAAGTAAACTCTGTGTTTCTGGGGACGCTGTGTGTCCCTGTCACTCCCATTCCAGGTTTGGATATAAAAAGAGCTCCCTGAAATAAATAGTTCAATGACACCAGGCCTGGGACTGAATCCCTGAACACCTCAGTCCTCTGCTTCTTAGAAAATGCACTTCAAAACCCTTACCATTGCATCCACAGTGCAGATCTGACACGTTTTGATCTGACTGTAGCCTGTTTCCACAAGGACTCCCACTGTATGGTTACATTCTATAGGTCCGGTTTCCACAAGGACTCCCACTGTCTAGTGACATTCTATAGGTCTGGTTTCCACACAGACTGACTGCCACGACTGCCACTGTCTGGTGACAATCCATAGGTCTGGTTTCCACACGGACTCCCATTGTCTGGTGACAATCCATAGGTCTGGTTTCCATATGGACTCCCACTGTCTGGTGACAATCCATAGGTCTGGTTTCCATACGGACTCCCACTGTCTGGTGACAATCTATAGGTTCCCAGTGCTCTTGCCTCTGGGCATCTTCAGTCTCTTCTCTCTGCTTATGCTGCTCCCCAGTTGGGGGCATGCCCCACTTTATCTCCAAATCCTGCCTTCCCTTCATGGTCAAGTTCAAATAATTGTTGCTGATATTTAAATGCATCTAGTCTGTGGTTTGTATAGGTAGAAANCCCTTAATTTTACTGTACTCCAATTACTAGACACATATGAATACTATCATCTTGTAGATGGGAAAGTGACACCGGAAGAGGATGAGTGGCTTGAACCTAATCACAGAGCTAGGGTGCACGAGATCTGAGGTCTGAAGCCACACATTCTGCCTCTAAAATCTGCATCTGGAGCTGCCCCTCCAGTGCACAGCGCCCTTCAGTTGTTCCTCTGTTCTTTATAACATCCACGATTTTAGTTTATTATCTGCTGTTAATAAGGCCATTTTCTTGCCTGCGTGTAATGTGTTTTGAGTATTCCTTACACTTGGGAACTCTCCTCTCTCCTCACTTCTACNCNTCTCTCTAGTCCCCTTGTTACTTTTATGTCATCTACACTTTCAAGATTTTTGCTTGAGAGAAATATGACTGTTGCCTTTCTGAGACTCAGTCAATACATGTAATATATTTATTTCCACTTACATTCATTTTCCTGCCCAAAAATTCAATGTACACATGCTGTATTTTCTTTGTCCACTCCCCTGCTGTTGGACACCTAGGCTGGTTCNATATCTTAGCTACGGTGAACAGCACTGCAGTAAACACGGGTGTGCCACTATTTCTGTGATNTGCTGACTTGGCTTCTTTTTGTATGAAAATCAACTCCAACATGTAGGACAGGCAGCTGCTCTTGATCCTGCTCAGGAAGACTGGAACTGCCCTTCCCTTCCCACTGTCACCAACTCTCTGGTTCTCTGCTTATCATTTACTGCTTTGCATCTTCNTTGTAAATTTATTCATTAAATACACATTGTCTGGCTGCATTGCTGGCTCGTCTTCTAAGCAAAGGTGGAAAATATCCTCCCTTCAGGAAGGTCGTCTGAGTTTTCATAGAGGCAAGCAATCCCTATCTGTGGATGACTCACTAGGAGGTGGGTGGCCATGGCTTACCTTCAGTGCACNGTGACTTCATGTATTAAAGAGGCAGGTGAATAAAAGGTCANAGAAACCCAGGGNAATATGCTAGTCAAGGGCTGGGGTAAGTGGGTAAGGCTCAGTGGGTAAGAGCAGTTGCTGTGCAAGGACCCAAATTCAGATCCCCAGTTCCCAAGTAAAAACCAAAGGTGAGTGTGGGTTATGGTAGGTGGAGACAGGAGGATCACTGGACTTGCTGTCTGCCAGCCCAGCTCTAGGTTCAATGAGAGACTCTGTCTCAAAGGAGTAAGGTGGAGAGTGACAAGCAGGACACTTGAAGTTCTCCTTTGGGCTTTGGAAGTGTGTGCATGGATATGTGTACCTACACACACAGATGTGCATCCAGTACACACACATACCAAACATACTCATGTCCAAACATATATACATACATACAAATAAAAATAAAAATAACTTTTAAAAAATGCCAATCCAGTCCATGTGGGTTTGGAGCACCTCCTGGGTAAAGGCATTCAGGTACAGCCTTGAAGCATGTGTATGATTTTACTGTGTGGACACTAGGAATGCATGCCATCCAAAGGAAATAGGAAGACTAAAGCCTCAAACCCCAAGGAGAGATACACCAGCACACACTGAGGTGAGGTATTATCTGGTGGCNCTGGGCACCATGCCCTGATCAGAGAGGTCCAGTCAGAGTCAGTTTGCTAGTTCTAAGATGCAACACTAAGGTGCTTATTGATGTATTATAGGCAGCAGGGAGCCACTGAAGGTTCTGTGTCCAGCCATGATCATCCAAGCTGTGGCTTTCAAAGCCTGTAGTGTATGATGAGGTTCATTCCCTCATGGGGAATATTTCTACAGTTACAGTCAGAAATAATGCATTACTTCCCCCAGAGCTGAAATGTCATTGTCTTTCTGGGGTCTGTGTTCTTGCAAGGGCTTCTAAAATATCAAAATTCCAAAAGGCCAAAGGAAAGGGTTGCATGGATATTTACTCTAAGAATAAAGGAAAAATTGTTTTAGTGAATGAAGTCAAGTGATGCGGATATCTTTCTGTATGCTGTGAGTATGTGTTGCTCTGATTGGTTGACAAATAAAGCTGTTTGGCCAGTAGTGAGGCAGAATAAGGTTAGGCGGGACATTCTAACTAGAGAAAGGAAGGAGAAAGAACAGAGCAGANGCTGCTAGCTGCCGCCAGAAGAAGCAAGATGTAAAGGTACTGGAAGGCCACAAGCCATGTGGCAAAGTATAGATTTATAGAAATGGGTTAATTTAAGATATAAGAGCTAGTCAGTAATAAGCCTGAGCTAATGGCCAAGCAGTTATAATTAATATAAGTCTCTGAATAATTATTTTATAAGCAGCTATAGGGCCGTGGATCCTGGCAGGACCCAGACAAAACATTCTCCTACAGTCAANGCAGCCTTTGTCTCACTCTTTATTTACGTACTTGTTTATTTATGCATATGCAGTGATGAGGATCAAACATAAGCCCATGCACCTGCTATCCAAGCATACTGTCATTGAGATATAACACAGCCCTTGTACTTTTTGAGACACTATCTGTTATGTGACACTTTCTGGGAGGTTGTGAACACACATCTATTCAACCTAGATAGGGAGCCAATGAAAAACTAATATAAGGACAATACCAAAGCCCACTTTGGTGAACCAAGGTGTTTATTAGGATTTCTTGTAAGAGTAAAGGGTGAGAGGTTACTTACAGGAGGCTTTATCAAAAAGCCCTGTTGTGGAATATTATTTTAAAGTGTGTTACTTTTGTTTATGTTGTATTAGTTTAACTCTGTGAGGCTGTTACTGTGCCTGTCTAAAACACCTGATGGTCAAATAAAGAGCTGAATGGCCAATGGCGAGGCAGGAGAAANAATAGGCAGGGCTGGCAGGCAGAGAAAATATATAGAAAGAGAAAACTGGGAGGAGAAGAGAAGTAGCCAGAGAATGAGGAGGACTCCAGGGGTCAGCCACCAGCTACACAGCACGCCATGGAGTAAAAGTAAGATTTACAGAAGTAAGACAATGGGAAAAGCCCAGAGGCAAAAGGATAATTTAAGGTTAAGGAAAGCTGGCAAGAAACAAGTCAAGCTAAGGCTGGGCATTTATAATTAAGAATAAGCCTCATGTGTGATTTATTTGGGAACTGGGTGGCTGGCCCCTCAAAAGAGCAAAAACAAACAACAAAGCCCACCCTAGCATTGTTGATAGCTTTTTAAAGCTATAGTCCTGGAACTCTCTGCAGGTAGAACAATTTCCTCTCCTCAGCAGCCCTGACTGCTTATATAACCTTGAAGAGACAGGACCTTTTGAGTCTGCTGTGTTTCAGGGACTTCCTGAGGCTTATGAGTTGTTTACTTCTGAGTCTAAAGGAACCTCCCTTCAAGATGGGATGTTTCAACACTGAGGAGGTGGCTATAAAACAGCACCTTGCTCGGTAGTCCACAGGAGGCCATCCTCCTGCCTACAGCCTGGGATGTAGGTGAGGCAGGAGAAAAACTAGGCAGGGCTGGCAGGCAGAGAAAATATATAGAAAAGAAAACTGGGAGGAGAAGAGAAGTAGCCAGAGAAGGGATGACAGGTATGCACTGTCATGCAAGGCTAAGTATTTTAACCTGACATAAAGCAATGGGAATCTAATGGCTAAGGCAATAGGGACAGTTGGGGACTAGAGAGCCTCCAGCTTCTTTAATCATCAAATTGGGCTATGCAGAGCCACATCCCCGCTGTGGTCAAAGACTGTATCTTGTCAAGAATATACAGAATGGTAGGTGTTTAAGGTTGAGTTTTACATGTTGCTAACTTCTTCGTAGGTCCTGTAAATCTTAGTGTTCCACATATTCTAAGTATACAAGTTATTCAAATGTCCTCNGCTCCNGTTGCTGTTCAATTTAGACCATGCAGGCTTAGCTACAAGTTTCTGAAAGGCAAAAGCAAGTGTCGCTGTGTAGACCAACTGTTTACTTATCAGTACATATTGAACACCATTCTGTGCCAAGCTCTGAGATTCTAAAGTTTCACAGTAGAATTCNGGTGCTACAGTCCCTGGCTCTGAGGTGAATGTATGCTTGGAAAATTGTATTTCTATGGCTGGCCAGAGTGGCATAGGGCATCTTACCCTGTTGTTATATGTGCTTCCAGGGATATATCTCTTATTTTGAGCAGTAAATCCCAACAGGAGGAATGTGCTGGTGTGCTGTGCTTCATGTGGTCACCTCTGAGTGACAGAGGCAAGATCAAGATGGGCATTTAGTGTGTTTCCTTTCCAACTTCCATGACACCCCTGTCACCAAATTACTGGATTATGCTTGGGGACTTTTCAGGTGGAATCTATGACCATTGCAGTTGCTTGCACGGTGACTCCTTCTTTCCCTGTCTCCTGCTACCTATCTCTGTCCCTCTCCCTCCATTTCTCTTCTCTTATCTCTGTGACTTTCTCCTCTTCTTTTCTTTCCTCTCCTGTTCCTTGATGTCTTGGAGTCTCTCTCCATGTTGTCCATGTCCATCTCTATGTTCATGTCCATATGTCTGTCTCCCCTGCTGTATTCCTGTTCTAGTTCACTTCTCTCTTGCTTCTCCACCTTCTCCCCATCCCTTGTCACGTGCTTTCTTCTTTCTTGTCTCTCTAAATCTTTGTGTCTCCTTCCCTTCTTTTCTGTCACTAGCCATCGCCCTCTTTCCCCCTTCAGTCTACCCTCTGCCCTCCTCCATCTCTCTTCTTTCTCTGTCCCTCTTCCCCCTCTCTCCTATTTTTCTTCCCTTCTCCTCCCTTATCTATCTCCCCTGAAATTCTTTTCCCTCTCCCCTCCCACTCACCTCTCCTTGTGCCTGAAGCTCTTAAGTGAGTCTTTTCACCTGGGGTTTGTGTGCTTAGCTTGTCAGTNCACAGCTCTGTGTGCTATTACTGAGTTCTGTCCTCTGTGGATCAAGGTTGCCATTGGGCTTGAATATTAAGTTTCAAACTCTAATACACTGGTGGGAGATTTGCAGCAATAAGCAGGTCCCCTCTGCATCCCTAAAAGCTTCCAGCACAGTATTTATTGATAAGGAGCCTTGTCTCACCCTGTGAAGCTGCTGATGTGCGGGTCATGTGGGAGGTGACATTACTTACAGCTGGACTCCTTCTCTCAGGGAGTGATGGGCGGGGCTGGCTGTCCACACACGTGAAGGTTACTCCGGGGAGCTTGGGGATCATTTTGTCAGTTTTGTTTGCAGAGATCTGGAGAGAAGGATTATGGTCCTCAGTGCTGATAAAGTTCCCCTGGGCCAAACGCTAATCCAGCAGGACGTGGATGTAACACAGCCATTTCCTCTAACAGTTCTGTGCACTTCTCATGGAGGGCAGGAGTGCCATGAAAAGGCACAGGTGATAAGTATAGAGACACTCCCTCTCCTGTGGATGAGTCACAGCCCAGGGTCTTTGCTCATTCAGTGGTGGATGCATTATGCTTGTGGTGATGCTGCATCCAGCAGCTTGTATTGGTGCTTATGTTCTTGATGCCATGAAATCCCATCTCTGAGGCTAGGGAGGCACCTCATTCAGAACAGTGCTTGTCTAGCTTGATGGGATGATGGCTTTGTTCAAACGCATTTGCATAAGCCAGCATTGNTGGTACAGGCCTGTAATCCCAGCACTGGGGAGGCAGAGGCAGGATGATCAAAAGTTCAAGGTTGTCTGTAGCTGCTAGAGAGTTTTGAGGCCACTATAGTATACATGAGACCCTGTGTCAAAAAACAAAACAAAGAAACCCCATCATTGGGTCTAGTCATGCCCACCTTGTCCCTCTCCTAACACGCTCCTGTCCTTGTTTCTGATGTTCATGCTAAGTGTCTGCAGAGGGATAGAGATTAACATGTTGTTTGGATGGCAATACCCTGGCTGTATCCCCAGAAACTTGGAGGACCTCTTCTCCTGGTGCCTGAATTTGCATATCTGGAAATGGAAATGAGTAGTTCCCACCTCACAGGTCCTTGTTTTGACTTGGGGTCGATTTCAAGAATGTGTAGCATGCCGCTCAGCACTCACGTTGGTGACTGGAGCTGCAGAAGGTGGTGTCCAAAGAGAGTGGTCAGGTGTGTGTGAGAGAGACCATGAGGAAAGCACAAAAATATAGAATGCTACAGATNTGTTACCATGCAGTGGCTTGAGTCCTGAGCCTTCAGCTTTGAGAGTCTGTACCANCACACTNTGAACCTCAGCTTCTTCTGTGCAGTGAGAGTCATAAGAGTATTTATTAGCCTCGTTCTTTTCATTAAAGTTTTCACCAGTGTCTATTCTGTGTACAGAGTGATGGGTTTCACACTGACATTTTCCTTCAATTCCCCTCCAGTTTTCTTTCCTTCCTCCCTCGCTTCTGCTTCTGTTTCTTCTGCCCTAATAGTTTCTCTTCTAGTTTCAGGCCATGAATGAGTATGTGTGTGTCTAAAAATCTAAGTCTCATGAGAGAGAAAACATAAAATATTTGTCTTTTTTAGTGTAGTGTATTTTTAGTGTGACAGCACCATGTCCATCACTTTTCCTGCAAATNATATGCTTTCTTTCCTTTTATGGCTGTATANTACTCCATTCTGTATACAAAGCTCATTTACTTTATCCATTCATCTGTTAATGAATGCCAAGGCTGATTCAATATTGTAGCTATTTGTTAATAGAAAAGTGANCAGCATAATCTGTGGGTGTCTTTTTTGTATGCTGACTTTGATTCTTTGGTTTTATTCTGAGGAGTTACCGGTATGACTGGACCACATGGTTATTCTATTTTTAGTTTCCTGGGGAAACTACACACTGATTCCCATGGTGCTTGCACAAGATTACTGCCACATAGCAATCTGTGAGGGTTCCTGTCCCCGAACTCTCTCTCCAGTATTTCTTGTTATTTGTTTTCTTGTTGATAACCATTCTGACTGGGGTGAAGTGGAACTCAAGGCAGTCTTGCTTATCATTCAGTCTGACCACATCCGGGATCTCTCACAGCTTTGTATTACTCCTCTTGGTTTTAGGAATCTCCTGGATCTTCAGGGCCCCTTCTGATAGCATGCACCACAGGTACACAGCAAAGTCCTCAGCTCTGTCCATTTGCTCGATAAATTATTGTTTTGCTTAAGTTTTCAGAAAAACCAGAGTGTAAGAGCTGGGGAGGCTTGGCCGTTCCAAGCATCACAGCTACTAATCTCCCCAGCTTTGCCTTTAGCTGATGATTAGGCTTCAGTTAGCACTGGACACAAGCAATCCCCCAAGACCTCTTCTCTACCTTGGCCGCAGTGCTTATTGCAAAGCAGAAAGAACCTTAGCATTAATTTACCAAACAATGTTCAGGAATGACCAACTGACAAGAGAAAGCATCCTAGGGTTATTTTTTTTAAGGAAACAAATCCTGGAGAATCTGTATATTCACTGGGTACAGATGTCCATGTAATTTGGCATTTGTGCATGCCATTTCCCTGAAGGGTGTGGCTGGGAGGTTGGCACTGCAGTCTGATTTGGGTTCATGAATGCCTTAGCATTCTCCCTGCAGGAATACAGAAATTCAAACACCAGGGGAGAGATTTGTCCATGGACACTGAGGTGTGGACAAGGGAGGAGAGATGTGAACGGGGTCTCTCCCCGCCCCCATGCTGTGTCTGTCCTTAATGATCCTCTATGTGCCCTGGTGCAGCATGTTCACCACAGAAGCCCACAGCCCCAAGAGTGAGGTAAGTCACCCTGAGGTATAGTGCAGGCAGAGTGCTACGAAGACAAGGAAAGCACAGGTTCCTGGAGTCTGACCGTGGGTCCCAGGATTCTTCTAAATGGCTAGCCTGGCCTTCTGTTTGCCTCTTAGCATCTTTACATTAGGATATGATAAAATAGACAACACCATTGTGAAGTGACTGTGATTCAGTAGTCTGTTTTAATTCTTTGCGTATAATTCTTGGTGGAANTTTGAGTCAGTGTTGCCATCCAGATTTCCCCATTACAACTATCATAACTGGGGCTCAGAGAGGTCAAGAAACTTGTCCAAAGCCTCTAAGGCAGCAGAGGAAGAAAGACAAATAAGCAAGCAGAGAGGCTGGCTGCATTTGATAGTGCCTTTCCTGGCCTCTGATTCTACTGCTGGCCTCCGGCCATTCTCTGCTCCCCTGTCAGATCCCCCCCTAATATTCAGGTCAGAACAGGTTGCTCCTCTGCTCAGACCTCCGTAATGCACCCTTAATGGCTGCCTGGCCAAGCTGAAACTCACTTACTTGGAGAGGCTGAAAGCGTGATTTGGGAGTGTGGGTAATGATGTCAGTTAAGGTCACTGCTCACATGTCTTCAGGGAGCCAGTCTCTCTGAGCTCAGTTTTCTCCATAGAAAAATGGAATCAAAGGACGGGGGACGTAGCTGAGTTGGTGGTTTGCATGGCATGCACAAAGGCCTGCTTTCCCCTAGCACGGCAGAAACCAAACATGGTAGTAGGTATAACCCTAGCACTTGGGGAGGTAGAGGCAGGAAGATCAGGAGTTTAAGGTCATTCTCAGCTACATCATAGTTCAAGGCCAGCCTAGGATGCATAAGTTCCTGTCTCAGAACAAAATGAAGGGCTTCAAATCAAGGACATTATATTCTTGGAATCCTAGCACATGACACAGCTAAGGCAGGAGAACTTTGGGCTTGAGCCAAGTCTAGGCTAACATACTGAGATTCTATGACTGACACCTAAGCAATTTTACAAGAACGGACCCCCATACCCCTCACACACATGCAAGCACAATGCATCATTAATCAGCTTGAAACAGAGGGAGATCCTGCNATTTGAAGCAACATGGATGAAGACAGAGGACTTTGTTGAGTGAAGTAAATGATGCCTCTATGGTCTCACAGGTGGAAAATCTACAGAGGTTGTCC
>LZPO01087294.1:20545-31177 GCA_001675575.1 Neotoma lepida | reverse complement strand
TCTTTCTTTCTTTTCTTATTTAATTAGTTTATTTTACATCTCAACCACAGTTTCCCCTCCCTCCTCTCATCCACTTCCGCCACCCAATCCACTCTGCTGTTTCTGTTCAGAAAGGGGCAGGCCTCCCACGGGTATCAACAAAGAGTGGTATATCAACTTGCAGTAAGACTAAGCTCCTCCCCTTGTATTAAGGCTAGGCAAGGCAGTCTAGTATGAGGAATAGGTTCCCAAGAGCCAGCCAAAGCATTAGAGACAGCCCCTGCTCCCACTGCTAGGAGTCCCACAAGTAGACCAAGCTACACAACTGTCACATATATGTAGAGGGCTTAGGTTGATCCCAGATTGGTGACTACCCCAGTTATCATCAGAGAGCCTTCATCCGGTAACTGAAGGAAACAGAAGTAGAGACCCACAACCAAACATTAGGCCAAGCTCAGGGAATCCTGAGGGAAGAAGGGTTATAGGAGCCAGAGAGACATCACAAGAAAACCCACAGAAACAACTAACCTGGCTCATAGGAAGTCACAGAGTCTGAGCCAACAACCAGGGAGCCTGTACTTTTCTTACCAAATACACAGAATCTTTGAACTAAGTGTGGTTCTTCTTGTGTTATATAGACAGCATAACCAATGAGACAGAAATCTGTGTTGTTTAGTTGAATTAGTGAGTGTGTCTGTGGCTAGAGTTTGGCAATAAAAAGTAGGTAAGTGGTGATACTGGAATATTAGAAAAATATTTGACTTGTTAGCAAAGTATATCAGTAAGAGAATAAAAACAAGTGATGCTATTTTTATGCATGCATTTCACACGTGGCACTTTAGGCAATAATCCATAGTTGATTTTTAATCTAGCAGAAGGGCTCTGTGATACAAATCTGGACACAATTGAATGAGTGCGATAACTCCATGGAGCCTCATTTTCATATTGTATAAACACAGGAGCAGCAATTTAAACTTGTCTTCACATAACCTTTCCAAGGTCAACTGGGACTAAGGGAATCTTTGTGAAATGGTACATATATTAAAATATTTCTAGTTTTTCTACATGTGTTGTAGATTTATCTATTCCATAAATTATATGCAGGTTTTCATAATTATCCCATGCCAAAAGTATTAGGCTATCATTTAGGTGATCTAGTTGAATTTTGGAGCAGTTACAATTTCACGTAGAGTGGAAAACTTGATAATTTTAATGGAAACCATACAACTATCTGCCTTCAAATACTGATCTTTTTCCTATACCATGTTCCTCAGGAGCTTCATGGCCTCCTTTAGGGGTGAAACAACACAGTGGCATCTGTAGGGAAATAAGAGTTTGACAGCAAGCACATATCTGTTATGTGCAAAACTTGCATTTTCATTATATATATATACATTGTCAGATTTAGTCCCAAGCATTCTTAGCACATTGAGTAATTGAAAAAGCACCAGAGTGAGCCAGAGTAACTTGGTGTACTTTCTAATTTATGTTATGGATATAATATCTAAAATCCTTAGATTTTTGTTTCTTCAACTACAGAAAATCATTTCAGTGGTATATTCTCTAATGTCTGTCAGCTATAGTGAGCTATGACTAAATTAGTTTTAGAGCTTACCTTTTAAAAATGGCCATGAAGTGAGTACATATATAATTTCATAATGTTGCATAGCAATATTTTTAATCTTATACATATATATGCATGATGGATAAATTAAGAGAATTAAAGACATTTATTAACTGGAAAATTTAGTAACAAGCATTAAGCCACATAGCAGAGATTTGCACTCGGTTCTTCTGAAAGGGAAGATCATTTTTTTTTCCTCCACAGCCTCCCCTACATTTATGAGATCCTAGAGGCACCTATGTTGATAGCAAGTAAGAACACGGAGAAGAGAAAGCATGACAAGCAGAGGAGAACAGGAGATAAGACCTGTGCCAGTTTTGTTGTCACTAATTTCTAGTCCGGGGGTTGCAGGAAATGGTGTGGGAAGATCAGCCTAATGTAGAAAATACTATATATGATGCTTCAAAATAGTTTTCTAGAATATGGTATTTCTTAATAATTCTCTTTTGTTTTCAAGACTCCCTTAGAAAATGTTCCAGGTAACCTTTCTCCTATCAAGGATCCCGATAGACTTCTTCAGGACGTTGACATCAATCGCCTTCGTGCTGTTGTCTTTCGAGATGTGGTAAGTAATATATCTGCTTGGCTTCCTTGCAAAAACAAACAAAAATCAAACAGTAACAACAACAACAATAAAACTACCTTGCATGGTCATTTGTGTTAAGCAGTGTAAAATTTGTAAAGAATTGCTGTCACAACCAGTTGTCCTGTTATCTGGATATTTCATATTTCTGATGGTAAAATGGTTGAACCTTAGTTTTTCCAAGAGCTTATTGATAGTTTACTGTTGAAAAATGATATGTATGCTTACAGGGCTGGGGAAATGGCTCACTGGGTAAAGTGCCTGATGTAGAAGCATGAGGACCTGAATTCAGATCCCCAGTGCCCTCATAGATCTAGGCGTGGTGCTGCACATCTGTAACTCCAGTGCTGGAGGTGCAGGTGAAGTTTCTCGGATTCAGTGAGAAACTGTCTCAACAAATACAGAGTGATAGAAGGCACTAAGTGTCAACCTCCAGTCTCCATGTGCACACTCAGAGTTAAGCAGACACATACATGTGCATACACTATTGCTTACACAAATGATAAGAAATTTTGAGATTTATTTCATATTCCAAGATTAGAGATAGCCTTGAAACACTAAGTTTGACTTTATCTTAGGTCATCTGGTCCTGCCTTTTATATTCTTTATTCCATTTCCACATAATGAATATTTTGTTACTCTTAATATTTCTTTTGTTAGACATAAAAAGTCACCTCATCAGGTATTAATGAAAGTTGCCTTTGGGATGGGAAGACATTTTCTTTCATTTAAAAGATTTAATTTTTACTGTGTATGTATGTGGTCATGATGTGTCTGTGTTAATACCACAGAGTACACGTGGAGGGCCTAGGACAAGTTTGTGGAGCCCATTCTTACCCTCTACTTTTCTGAGGGTTCCAGAATTGGACACAGATTTCCAGGCTGAGCAGTAAAACCTTTTACCCATTGAACCTTCTCACTGGCCCCTACTTTCAGAAATGATGGTATCTGCAGGAATCGGAATTAGAAAGAAGGCTTAATAACATTCAGAGAAAGAAATAGCTTAAGGAAGGTTTAATGGAACTCTCTAATCTATGACTGCTTACTCAAGGCAATTAAAAATAAGACTGATCTTTTTATGAATTGTGTAAAAATACAGTGTTTCACAGCAGATTAAGCAATAATATCAGTTTTTAATATAGGCATTATAACCAGCCAGATTAGATCCTGTTGTTTTAATTATAGTTAATTATTCAAGGAATGTTTAAAGAAGTGTATTTTGAAATGTATATATAACAATCAGTTAAATGGAATGCTTTGTTGTTTGCAGTGTGGTTGTGATAAGTCTAAGCCATGTTGTATGGTGTTTCATGCTGTGGATATATGATAGAAAAATATTAATTCTTATAATTAATGGAAAATTAACAGCCAAAAGGATATATAGGAAAACATAACAGACTTAAGCAATAAATACAAAATATGTAATATAAATCAACAACATATTAAAAGTATCATCAGTGGATAACAGAATGAAAATTAAAAGGATATATTTTCAGTATTAAATGAAATAAAAACTTAAATTATAATGCTTAGCATTGCAAGAATGGAGAAATAGGGCTCTTTTATGGAATCATTGCTCTATAAGGATAAATTGGACAACCTTTTGTATAGTTATTCATACTGTATTAGGGAAAAGAAAAAAACTCTTTCCAATACCAATGTCTCACAGCCCAGCAAGAGTGTGCTTGAGCGATAAGCATCAGGCAGGTCTGTGTGAGATTGACAACACACATGTGTAGAGTCAGAGTGTTGCTGTTTTATCACTATATTTCTAGATTTCAAATGCATCTCTTACGTGGAATAATCTGGGGGCCTTGGAAGTGTTTTTACAATTGTTAATATGTTAGTTGGTTGTTAGTTTCAAAGTTTTTATAAAACAACAGTCACATTTAATTTATTTAATTTCTAAAATATATCAGACCTCAGATTAGGTTTTAGGAAATATGCATATGTACATTAATTACCTCTGTGTGTGTGTGTGTGTATGTGTGTGTGTATGTGTGTGTGTGTGTGTGATGTTCATGTTTGGTACATGTATGGAAGTCAGAGAAAAATTTACAAGAGTTGGTTCTCTCCTTCCACCGTATGGGCCGAGGATATTGAACTCAGGTCTTGTCCTACTTTGCTGCAAGCGCCTTTACCTGCTGAACCATCCAGCTAGCCCTTTATTGTTTGTTGAGACCAATTTCAGTTTGGAAAGAGGATACAGTTGATTAGATAAAATTTTAGCTATTCTCCAGCCATATTTAAGAACCATGTGTATTATATCATCTAAGCATTGCAGGAATGTTATGAGAGTCATCTTCATTCCTCATATATGAGAGCACTGAGGCACAGAGACCTATGTCCTCTGAAGCCATACAGCTAGGAAGTATTTGAATGAGGATTTTCACTTGGGTATGACTTCCAAGGCCAGACTCTCCCTCCTGGCATCTGTTCACATCTTTAAAGTCATGGTTTGTGTTCTCTCTGACCTCTGAGAGCTATATGTAGGGCAGAAGGTAGGCTTAAAGGAAGAGTTGCCAGAGGAGGACAGACAGTGGAGAGCTGTTGTAGGATGCAGGGGTGGGTTGATCCTGGAGTTGCTCACTCATTCGTTGTCTGTGGGGCCAGTGTGTGGTGAACACTAGGAATATTTAAAGAGCTGTGTTTNGTGCANTGCATTTTGGAGGAAAAGAGCCCCTTTGAGTTCAAGTCTTTGTGGAGCATTCAGTCTGTCAGGACAGAGAATGACAAAATGCCTCTATCTTGCTGTGCCATAGCAATGTGGATGGGCATGACAAGGGAGCTTGTCCTTAGACTTGCATCGGGGATGGATGAGGGCAGGCTGTGATAAGGAGAGGGTATGAGAGCTGAGAGGTGAGGGGTGGACAAGAGTCACAGCACATCCTTTTCCCTTCAGGCTCATCTTTGGGAGATCACTGGGCTGCAAGGGCCTCTGTGTCTGTTCATTTTTGCTCTTGCATTTGAAGGAGGGAAACTCTTTGTACCAATGCTTGCAGAGGTTTGCATTTCTCATTTAGGTAATTTTTTATTATTATTTCTTTACAAATGAGATGCATTGGTTGTCTTGAGTGCAAGTGTCACGAGTGGCACACACTGCTGGATCCTGTCAGCTCATGCCATATGAGCTCATGAACGTTTTCTTGGGAGTCTCAAGTCTTTTACTGGAGATATATCAGCCCTTCTTGTGGTCTAGGGAAGACGTGTTTTCATCTCCTAATGACTATGTGTAAGTCCCATAGCCAACCCAGAGTGGTCACCTAATGACTTATTCAACCTAAGACTCTGCCTGCAGGAATTTACAAATCCTTTNTCTGATGTGCTCTACTCTGGCTCCTCCCTCTAGGGAACCAAAGACTTTTCTGAGAGTCCCCTTTAGAGGCAGGAATTGTGAAATTGTATTCCCAGTGAGACTGGGGTAGGGCATTGCAAGGACACTGCTTTGTGAAGTCAGTGATGTGAGAATAAGCCCCGGGGCCATACCACAGAGCCACTCTGGACAGCAGAGCTGGTTTTTGAAAGAGAGGCAGACTAAATATCAGTTAAAGATATGAACTTGAGAGCCACTTGAAGCTGGGTTTTGATCACCACTGCATTGCTTCCAAGCTGTAAGACCTGGGGCAAGTTCTTTCAGATCCTGAAAGGCCAAGTTCAGCATCCTTGTTATGTTTTGAAGATGAAATGTCTCCCACAGGCACTATTTTGGAAGCCTGTGGCACCTTTTGGGTCTGAGTCTAGCTTTCAGGCACAGGATCCTAAGAGGTGGGGCTAGATATGTTCCAGCCATCGGTCTGGCCACAAATCTCTCCTTTCTTANGCTTTCTGAAGTAACAGAACTGCTACTGGCTCCTTATACCATGGACAGAGCCCCAGGGGCCATGCCCCCTTCATCATGACACTAGGAGTCAAAATGAACCCTCCATCCCTCAAGTTACTTCCCGCCAAATGAAAGTCACCAATGTGGCCTTTAAAGGGGACTGATTGACTGTGGTTATGCTTGGGTACACTTCTCTATGTAAAGTGTCAAGTAGCTGGCTGCTACTGATTTATTATTGCCCAGTGTTTACTGGGTAATGAGTGATTTATATTACTTATATCTTAAGCTATGATAACCCAGTACTAACTAGATTATAATTTACAATTCTTTAAAGATACAAATAATAGTGATTATGTATGATAACCCAGTACTAACTAGATTATAATTTACAATTCTTTAAAGATACAAATAATAGTGATTATTACATAATATGTTATTGAATAATGATGAGTTTACAATGTATTAGTTTTATTTTATAATATAAACAAATTAGTAATAACCTGAATAAGTATATTCAAATAAAATAATTTTCCATACCTTTTGTCTTTTAAAATTATTTTATATCTATTCTTTGGGAATTTCAAGTGTATACAATGCATTTTGAGCATATCCCACCACTTCCCCCAGCTCCTTTGAAGTCTCCCCTGACCGTCCCCCTAGCTCTGTAGTCTAAGTTGGCCTATAACTCACTCTGTAGTCTAGATTGGCCTTAAATTCATGGCAATGCTTCCGCCTCAGCCTCTGAGTGCTAAGATTACATAAGGGAGCCACTAAGNCTGGTTTTAGACTATTAGCATTATAATTATTTCAGGCATATCCAACTCGTGGACCCTGGGCTCACATGGCTGAGACTAGCCATGAATAGGGCCTGACACAAAACTGTATATGAGCGTAAGATATTGTGAGAGATTTTTAAGTTTTGTTTTGAAAATTAGTTTTATTATTACTATTTTTACATNCTATTTGCAGTTTCCTCCCAGCCCCTCCCCCCTCCACTCTTCCTCTGTTTCTATTTGGAAAAGGGCAGGCCTCCTATGGATATCAACCAAAAATAGCATATCAATTTGCAATAAGATCAGGCATCTCATCTTAATCTCATCATATTAAGGCTGGACAAGGCAACCCAGTATGAGGAATAGGGTCTCAAAAGTTGGCAAAAGAGTCAGAGACAGTCCCTGCTCCCACTGTTAGGAGTCTCACAAGAAGACCAAGCTACACAACTGTAGCATAATATGCAGGGATCCTGCTTAGTCCTATGCAGACTCCTTGGTTGTTGGTTCAGTCTCTGTAAGTCCCTATGAGTCCAGGTTAGTTGATTCTGTGGGTTTTCTAGTGGTGTCCTTGAGCCCTCTAGCTCTACAATCCNTCTTCCCCTTTTGCAGGGTTCCCTGAGCTCTGCCTAATGTTTGGCTGTAGCTCTCTGAATTTGTTCCCATCAGCTGCTGGATGAAGACTTTATGATGACAACTGGGCTAGCCACCAATGTATGGGTATAGCAGAATATCATTAGTCATCATTACATTGACATTTTCTTTGCCAGTCATGTTTGGTTCTATCTTAGGTCTCTGGGATATCCCTTCTCTGGGTCTTAGCACTCTAGGCAGAGACAAGGATGGACTGTCTCTCATGGCTTGGGTCTCAGGCTGGACCAGTCATTGGCTGGCCATTCCCACAATTCCTGAGTTAGCTTTACCCCAGCATATCTTGTAGGCAGGACAAATTGTAGGTCAAAGTTATGTGTCTGGGTTGGTGTCCCAATCTCTCCATTGGAAGTCTTGCCTGGTAGCAGGAGATGGCCAGTTCAGGCTATGTATCCCCTATTGCTAAGACTCTTAGCTAGAGTCACCCTTGTAGATTTCTGGGAGTTTCCATAGCACTAGGTTTCTTCCTCACCCCAAAATGCCACCCCCTTTTCCAGTCATCTCTTCCAGTACTTTCCCCCCACTTTCCTCATCTGATCCCTCCTGTTCCCATCCCCACCCGCCCCTGGTCCACCCACAAAATCTATTCTATTTTCCCTTCCCAGGAAGATCCAAGCATTTCCCTCTGAGCCCTCCTTGTTACTTAGCTTCTCTGGGTTTGTGGATTTTGTAGCATGGTTATCCTTTACTTAATAGCTAATATCCACTTATCATGTTTGTCCTTCTGGGTTACCTCACTCAGGATGATTCTTCTAGTTCCATCCATTTGTCTTTAAATTTCATGATGCCATTGTTTTTAACAGCTGAGTATACTCCATTATGTAAATGTATCACATTTTCTTTATCCATTCTTCAGTTGAGGGGCAGGAGTTTTCTTTTCAAAAACTTGATTGTATGCTTCCTGAACATGACTTTGTAGATGACAGTCTTGTGTAGCAGTGTCAAAAGTTTGGACCCACCTGATAGGTTCTTGGGAACCTGTGTATGAATCTATCTAAATCTCCATACACGAGTTTGGCAGACACTATTTACAAAGAGCTATGTGGAGGGTGTTNTTGAGCATGTGGGCTACAGAGTACATGATATTGTAGCAGGGAAACTGCTATAATGAATGCCCATGTCCCAATAAAACTTTATTGACAAACCAATAGGCTGTGTTGAGTGGGAGCAACCCACAATCCCTACTCTTCTGCCATGGTCTATATTCACANTCAATGGGCATAGTTGTGGGGGCTGGAACAGCCTTTCTGCCTAGCTNTGATTTCTTCTTTTCTAGATGGTTTATTTCATAGATGCCATTAGTCATAGAAGCCCACGGAGCCTGACTCAACTAGAGAGANAGTTTCTTTGGTTGATGCTGTAGAATTTCTCTTGAGCCTAAAAGCAGGATCTTTAGCCAGGCNCTCTGGAGTAGTGGGATGATAGGCATCACTCTTAGACAGACAGCTATGTAGAGAGCTGGAGAGATAGCTCAGTCAGTGAAGTACTCACTGTGGAGGCACAAGGACCTGTGTTCAAGCCCCAGCACCAGATAAAAGCCAGGAAGGTGGTGTGTGTCTGCAATCCTAGTGCTGAGGAGCAGGGACAGGTGGATCTCTGGGGCTCATTGTCCAAACAGTCTAGTCCAGTCAACAAGCTTGAGATTCAGTGAGGGTTCCTGTACAAAAAGAAAGAAAAATAAAAAAAGATGGAAAGCAGTCGAGGAAGGAGCCTGATTTCTATCTCNAGCCCTCACATGCTCTCATGTGTTTGCAAAGGCACTTGCTCACATATGTGTAAACACACAGATGAAAATATATGCACATACACAGAATAAGCAAGTGAAAAAGAGACAGGAGGCACAGAGGCACACCAGAGGTTTTCTCATCTTGGTTCCTGAGTCATCTCTGCTCAGCCTTCTCCCAGCGATACTCTTCCAGTCAGTGAGCATTTCTGTTTGTCACCAGAGCTGAGCCATGACACCTCTCTGATTAAAGGAAACACTCTACACTTTACTCCCTAGTCTAAACCATGTACCTCATCCTTCTTCCCCATCCCCAGGAAGTTTTAATTTTGCAGAGACTGAAATAATCAGGAGTTGTGTGTGTATTTCCTTTCAAAGTGTTTTGGTGGCTTCCTTTGAATCAGGCTTCTGTCTTATGTGCTTGATAGAAACATAATATCAAGATGCCTTGAAATTTCCCTGGAGTTCAGCTCCCTTTTCGTAGTGGGACTTGCTCAAGTTTAGAGCTGACAAAAAAGGGTCTGTTGCCTTCTATGAAGCCTGTCATCTCTGGTGGGTTCAAATGCAGTTTCTCAGAGATGGCTTTCATACCTTTGTTCTTTCTGGCCTTGAATCCAGTCTTAGGAACTCTTTGGAGTAGGCACACAACTACATCCTTTTGACAGACAGTGCAAATGAAAAGATCTGGCATGGCCCAGGAGCTGGGGACCCCAACTCACCCCTTGGGTTTTCATTTACAGTTAAGCACTGAAAATGCTTATTGCTGACAGGGAAGATGAGGCTGGTGGCGGAGAGTGTGACAGGAGCCTCATGCCAAACTGTAATTGGGAGGATTCGTTTTAGTCAGGACATACCCTATAGCCCAAATGGTGGAAATCTGTACGGCCAAGACAGGAAATTAAACACACCAACATGAGGCTCAGAGTGGGGTGCATATGCGGTGTAATATTGCCAGGCTCGGGGGGTCCCTGGAG
Organism: Neotoma lepida; assembly: GCA_001675575.1. Taxonomy (NCBI): domain Eukaryota; kingdom Metazoa; phylum Chordata; class Mammalia; order Rodentia; family Cricetidae; genus Neotoma; species Neotoma lepida. Next base: position 21,053 of record LZPO01087294.1, on the reverse strand, counting down.
CTTTAAGTGATAGTTTGCTTCCTTAGAAAGTAAAGTGGGGGCAACCTTTATACTGAGCCTCTAGAGACAGTACTACACCCCCATTAAGTGAGTGATCACCACTGTATTAAATGCAGCAGACAAATTGACATTTATTGCATTGAAAACAGAATAAGTCAAATCCACCTTGAGCTAGCAGCTACCATTGTATTACATCAGTAAGAAAGGTTTCCCACGTGCTTTCTGTTCTCAGAAATCTTTCATGAGCACCTAATGTCTGCCAGGTGTTGTGTTGGCCCCTAACATAGACTTGTCACATTAAAACTTTATTTACTGATTTGGGAGTGGCTCCGCTTATAATGTTCTTGCCATGCAGGCCTGGAGACCTGAGCTGGATCCTCAGAAACCCACACCAAAAATCCAGGTGTGGTGGTGCACATTTGTCATTCCAGTACTGGAGAGGCAGGGAGAAGGAGGATCCCTGGGCTTCACTGGCTGGTCAGCCTAACTGAATTTGTGAGCCCCAGGT
>LZPO01087293.1:184955-195895 GCA_001675575.1 Neotoma lepida | reverse complement strand
GGAGGTCTTTTGCCCCCCTTGCTTTGGGTGTATAAAGGCTGTGAGCAATAAAACTCGTGTTGGTGGTATTGACCCAGAGCACCCTCAAAGCTATCCTGTGTCTCTGTCTTTTTCTTCATCTATATTTCATAGCTATCATTTCCCAATTCCACACTTCCCTTACTTCAGAACCATTCAACAGGTTGAGTGAGAGTTGACACTTTAGCTTTAGGGAGACTTCTGANAAGGGCAAAAGCTAGCCACTTTCTTCACCAAAATATCACAAAAATGATCTCTAGGCAACATACTAAAATTCTTCTCTTCTGAAACCCCTTGAGTGAGCCCCCAATAGTTCAATTAAGTCTTAGCACCACTGCCTTCCATGCTTCTACTAATATGGCCCACTAAGGAGCACTTAAAGCATTCAACTGTTTTTCTCATCCCCAGTCCCAAGGTCCNTATTCCTTCAAACAAAAGCCTGGACAGGCCTATCACAGCAATCCCTGGCACCAACCTCTGCCTTAGTTAGGGTTTCTATTGCTGTGAAGAAATACCATGACCATGNCAATTCTTACAAAGAAAAACATTTAATTGGGGTGGCTTGCTTACAGTTCAGAGGTTCAGTCGATTATCATCGTGGTGGAACATCGTGGCATGCAGGCAAACATGGTATTGTAGAAGTAGCTGAGAGTCCTACATCTTCAGGCAACAAGAAGTACTCTGAGATACTGGGTGGTATCTTGAGCATATATGAGACCTCAAATCCTGCCTCCACATTGACACACTTCCTTCAACAAGACCACACCTCCTAATAGTGCCACTCCCTTTGGATTGATTTTTATAGGATGGCCANTTTTACTATATTTACCCTACTGATCCATAAGTATGGGAGATCTTTCCATCTTCTGATAGCTTCTTCAATTTCTTTCTTCAAAGACTTGAAGTTTTTATCATACAAGTCTTTTGCTTGCTTGGTTAGAATTCCCCAAGATATTTTATATTATTTGAAATTATATTATTATGTGAAAAGTATTGTTTCCCGAATTTCTTTCTTAGTCTGTTTTTCATTTGTACATATTAGGNCTACTGGCTTCTTTTGAGTTAGTCTTGTATCCAGCCACTTTGCTGAAAGTGTTTATTAGCTATAGGNGTTCCCTGGTGGAATTTTTTTGTTTGTTTGTTTTTTGTTTTTTGTTTTTTTCGGGACAGGGTTTCTCTGTGTAGCTTTGGCGCCTTTCCTGGAACTCACTTGGTAGCCCAGGCTGGCTTCGAACTCACAGAGATCCACCTGCCTCTGCCTCCTGAGTGCTGGGATTAAAGGTGTGTGCCACACTGCCCGGCTCCGTGGTGGAATTTTTAAGGTCACTTATGTATATTATCNCATCACCAGCAAATAAGGATACTTTGACTTCTTCCTTTCCAGTTTGTATTCCCTTGATCTCCTCCAGTTGTCTATTGCTCTTAGCTAGACTTCGAGTACTATACTGAATAGATATGGAGAGAGTGGACAACCTTGTCTTGTTCCTGATTTTATTGGAATTGCTTTGAGTTTCTCTCCATTTAGTTTCATGTTGGCTATAGTTTTGCTGTAAATTGCCTTTATTATGTTGACTTGTATCCCTAATCTCTCCAGTATTTTTATCATGAAGGCATGCTAGATTTTGACAAAGACCTTTCTGCATCTAGTGAGATAATGTGCATATTTCATATCATAATGTATGTGCATGAGTGTGTGTTTCCCTTTTTTTTTGGTTTTGCTAGTGTGAGATTATTTATTTCCTGTGTTTTCATGTAGTTAACCTCCTCAGGTTGGAGTTTTCCTTTTAGCACCTTCTGTAGGGATGGATTTGTAGATAGATATGATTTAAATTTGACTTTTTCATGGGATATCTTATTTTTTCCATCTATGGTGATTGAAAATTTTGCTGAGTATAATAATCTTGGCTAGCATCTGGGGTCTTTTGGAGTCAATGACACATCTGTTCATGTCCTTCTGACTTCTAGAGTCTTGATTGAGAACTCAGGTGTCATTCTAATAGGTCTGCCTTTATATGTTCTTGNTCTTTTTCCNTTGCAGCTTTTAATATTCTCTCTTTGTTCTGTATGTTTAGTCTTTTAATTTTTATGTGGTGAGAGGGCTTTCTTTTCTGGTCCAATCTNTATGTTTCTTGTAACTTTATAGCTATCTTCTTCTTTAAGTTAGGAAAATTTTCTTCTAAGATTTCTTGAAGATATTTTCTGGGCCTTTGAGTTGAGTTTCTTCTCCTTCCTCTATTCCTATTACTCTAAGTTTGGTCTTTTCATAGTGTTCCAGATTTCCCGAATGTTTCATGTTGGGGGTGTTTTGGATTAACATTTCTTTGACTGTTGTATTTATTTATTCTATTGTATAATCAATGCTTGAGATTTTTTTCTTCTCTTATATTTTGATGGTGAAGCTTGCTGCTGTAGTGCCTGTTTGAATTCCTAAATTTTTCACTTTCAGAATTCCTTTAGTTTGTGTTTCCTTTATTGATTCTATTTCCATTTTCAGGTTCTGAACTGTTTTATTTGTTTCATTCAACTGTTCATTTGTGTTTTCTTGGATTTCTTTAAGAGATTTATTCATTTCTTCCAATTTTCTGTTTGTGTTTTCCTGAATTTCTTTAAGGGATTTACTCATTTCCTCTTTAAGGACTTCTACTATCTTCATATAGGTGGTTTTAAGGTCTTTTTCTTGGGTTTCAGCAATATTGGAATATGCAGGGTCTTCTCTGCTGGCTAGCTGGGGCCTGAGATACAGTGATGAGTTACAGGAGGGAGGTTAGGAGGGGTAGTAACAGTCTGATTCTTAAACCTACGATATTAACTTACTGTACTGACTCCATAGTGCTATCACATCTTTATCTACATGCAAAAATGGTGANTCANGGGTTAGGGAGAAGGCTCAGGGGTTAAGAGCACTTCGCTTTTCCNGAGGACCAGAGTTCAGTTCCCAGCACCCATGTCAAGAGACTCATAAATGTCTGTAACTCCAGGTGATCTGATGCCCTTTTCTGGGCACCCACACATACATGTCATACACGTATACAGGCATACACACGTACACATACATAAAATTAATCTTACAAGAATGATGACACATAATAAGTCATTGAGGGAGAATGAGTTCATCTAATTGTATACATGTGGTGTTTGGGTGTGACTATGGAATTCTTGCTGATTTTTCTGTTACTGCANAATAACTTATCCCAAACCAATCTATCTTCAGGCAATAATAATATATATCCTATTCATTCATCCTTTTGGAATTCCAGCAAGTGGGTGGGCAATTCATCTGTTCTGTATAGTGTTGACTATAACTGGTTCCAGTGTTGTGGAACCAGTGCCTTGTCTGCTCTGGAGGCTTTCCTAACATGTCTGTGGCCCTACTAAGTAAACTGGGAAGCTGTGCTCAGTTGATTCTTTTCCTTGGAGTGACACCCTNCCTTTCAAGTTGATTTCTCTATGACAGTGGCTAAAGTTGCCAGGAGCAGATCTCCTAAGACAATAGTGGAGGCTGTCGGTTCCTAAAGCCTGGGCCCAGGAACTGACACAGAATGACTCTGCCACATGGTACTAGGCAAAGTAATCAGAGACCATTGAAAAGTCAAGAATATTATTCCATCTTTGCAATAGGAACTTTCCAGAGAATTTTATGCTATGTTTAGCTTGAACCAGACCCATAGAGAAGGAAGCCACAAACACAAATTGGTTGGAGTTTGAATTTATATTTTTCTTCTCTTGTTTCAGGGGTGAGGGAATTACAGTGTGCTAGAAGACAGATGGAGTAATAATATATTTAGTCAACCAAGGGTAGTAATTCATCTTTGTCTTTGGGATAGGAAAGTTGAGGACAGAAACTCTTGGCTATTTAAAAACAAAAGAAAACAATTAGTCTCAGGAAACATGAGAGGGTAGATAACAAGACATATTTCAGGACCGAAATGTTTACAATTAAAATATTCTTGGGGCTGAAGAGATGGCTCATTGGTTAAGAGTACTTGCTGTGCTTTCAGAGGATTTGAGTTCAGTTCCTAGCACTTCAGAGGCTCACAATTGCCTGTAACTCCAGCTCTAGGGGGTCTAATGCTCTCTTCTGTTCTCTATAGGCAATTGCACACATGCACACACATAGAATGAAACACACAAAGTAAAAATAAAAAATAAATCTGAAAAAAGTTTAAATTTTTTTTGCTAAGGCTGAAAAAAATTACTTAGTTGTCAATTGAGTTTTGTCTATGAAAGAAAGGGGAGACTAGCCTTAAAAATGTCCATTTTGTTTTTTGACAGGGCTTTGCCATGTAGCCCAGGCTGGATCTGTGATCCTCCTGCTTCAGCCTCCTGAGTGCTTAGGATTATAGGTGTGCACCATTCTTAGTTTCTGTTCCTNTTGAACACCCCAACAAAAGCAACTAAAAGAAGAAGAGCCTTAATTTCAGCTCACAATTCAAAATAGAGTCCAGCAGGAACATGAAACAGCTGGTCACATGACATGTGCCATTAGAAGAGAGCAAGAGTCCATGCTGCTTCTCAGGTCTCTTCTCCCCTATAGAGTCCAAGACCCCAAACAGAGAATGGCACCACCCACATAATCAAGATAATCCTAGATAATGCCCAGAAGCCCATTTCACAGGTGATTCTATGTTCCCTTAAATTGACAAGCAGCATTAACTGCCACAGTACCACCATCCCAGGCTCAAGATTCTTATTTAAAATTTAGGGAAAGGAAAGTATCAAAAACATTCATGGTTACTGTAGGAAGAAGGAGGTGATGACAAGAGCTGGCCTATCATCAGGAGCATANGATGTGGCACTTGAATAGCAGAGAGGTCTGATGTACTGCTGAACTAAGGAACATGAAATGGAAGATGAAAAGAAATGTCGGAATAGTAACAATTCTCAACCAAATAGAGAGAGGCTGCACAAGACTTGGAGGGAAAAAACAGTAAAATAAAGGTAAGTTATAGGTTTAGGGGTGAGTGTAGGAGAAAGCTGGGGTGGAAAAATGAATGTGAGACATTGCAAGAAGATGAGAAGTGTTTTCCACAAAAAGAGTCAATCAATGCAGCTGGACTTCATGGTCAGGACAGGAAAGGAAGAGGGAAAAGAGCCCAGAGGCAACAGTAGATGGNCCAAGATGAATAGATTCTGGGGTAGGCAGAAGAAGAGCCCTGGAAGCATGACTGCTGAAGGAGATGGAAGCACATGAGGAGAATGGAAGTTAACTGTAAGAACTGAGGGGAAGACCACACTATTATATCACAATGCNATTATTATTGCTTCAATTGTATTTTTGTTACTAGTATTACTCCATAAGAACATCCTAGACCACTTACTTCAAATCATCCCAGCTTGTCACACTCCCATCTTATTCACAGCCAGTGACACTATATTCTACTCTATGGGAACAGTGAGATAATGTATTCATAACCCAATAATTCTTACTCAATTTGAATCAAAATTTCTGTTTCTTATTCTAATTTTGAAATGTCCCTTCTTTCCCAAGGCATCCTGACGTCATTTCCTCTTGCCTCCATAACATTANATCTTCATCTATTTCTTTTTGAAATATTCAGAACTTCTTGCTCTTTTCTTTGGAGTTTTGTCTATTACTTTCATTTTACTACTAAACTTAATGCAAAAGAAGTCTATATCTTTTCAACTCATTGGTTAAGTATTTCAAATTTAAAATCAGCAAAGATAAATATTTTATACAGAGGAGGGAAGAGCAACTGTAGCCAAGGATGAGGACAGTGGGGGTAGTGAAGCCAGCTATCAGTGGTTCTTGGTAGGTGAAGAAGATGGAGATGAAGGACTGGTAATAACATGCATTTATGACAAATTCACAAAGATTCTTTTCCAAAGAAAGAGCAAAAGGAAAGGATGAGGTTGACAATCACAGAGGACTACCATAGTGAATTTGATACCATGGAAAAATATAATATACATTATATGAAATATATTTCAAAATATACACACACATATAGAGAGAGAGGGAGAAAGAGAAAGAGAGAGAGAGAGAGAGGAGAGTAAGCAATTGCCCCCCCACACACACACAAAGGAGAAACAAAATAAGAGAAATACATGCCAGTGTACATATGCTGTGTGTGTGCTTTTGGATGTGTGTTTGTTTGTTACTATTCTGAAACTTTTCTCAATTTGAAAGGCAAGTCATAAATCTGTATCATATATAATAAATATTAAACCATATAGATCTCTAAGAAATAATCCAGTACTTAATTTTCTTTAAATCAATCTAAGCCCTAGCTTGATCTCTCTTCTGAGATGAGAAATGCAGTATTAGTCCTCATGGCAACTCTATCCCTCTGAGATTACACAGGAATCCAGAGCACATGTGTACTTGGAAAATGCAGCAAATCTCAACCTCTAATCGACATCAGTTGCCGCTCATGGCAGAAGCAAACATAGCCTCTTAAAACTCAGTAGTCTGTGTTTCGATGCAACTTGTAGAACAAAAGCCCTCTGTAAACTTGCCACGTCCCTGAGGCTTTGCCTGGGAGCAGGATGAAGGTTGTATAGAATTCTTACCCTCTTCCTTCATGGTCCACTCCTCAAGGAAGACACAGACTCACATATGTATTTCTTAAAGACACCTCAAGACAAGAAGCATAAAAATCTCTAATGAGTATTGACTTTCCCAAAAGTTTACCTTTGAGCAGGGCCTTGTGCTCCTGGCCCTGCAGGTATTCCTAAACTTTGATACTCGATAGTGGAGGCTAGTTCATGCTTGAGAATGAGTAATAATTATAAGACTGTTTACTGCTAACTCTGTTTCAAAGTAGGGTATAAGTACAAGAAGACATGGGCANGTTAAGTAGGTACAACCCTTCCCTACATCCCTTCTGTCTGATGAAAGGTTCCCTAACCTCAAGATGTTGGAAGCCCCTACAGGGGAAACTCTCCACCACATTGGAGGCANGCTCACTGTCTTTTACATTTCTGGTTACATCAGCACCAGAATAATGTGTTGCCATAGAAGGANACTTCCTCTTTTCTAGGAGGCCATGTGAACCATACCAAAAATTTGCATTCCAGGACTTATAATTGTTGCTTTGGTAGTTTGGGGAGAGTTCTTTATCTGAGTTTCCCATTTAAGTGTATTTATGGTTTTTATGTGGGCAGGTCTGGCAATGGCTACCACATGGAGGGAAAGATATTAAAAAGAATTTGTCTGCCTTCTTGGAAAGAAAGAAGGGAAAATATAGAAAAAAAGAACCTATTAATATAGAATTTACTTCTGCCAAACATATGTAAATATCTTTTATTATGCAGAGGGGGCAAATTACAGCATGAATGTGGAAATGTTCTGACAAATGGACCATAGTCTTGGCAAGTATTTGGTTTCTGTTTTTCAAATCATGGTTTCTGAATATCCTGAGTGAGGTTTGTGACAAAGATACAACTTCCATTTAGAGAGCTGGGTTTGTGAGGTTTCTCTAATCCTTCGTTTCAGGAATTCATTTCTAAAATAATAAGATTGTTTCTCACTCTAAATACTAAGTTTTACTATACTAAAAGAGAAATACTGTTAAGAAAACACAATTAATTGTCAGCAATTAACTAGAATTGTATACTGGGATTTGGTTACAGTTACCAATCAATTTATATTATATGTTCTCTTTGGAAGTAGCAAAGTATGATTGTTGAGCTTTCTGTATCAACTGCTGTCTTTTATTGCTNTGAAGAGACACCATGACCATGGCAACTCTTATAAAGAAAACATTTAATTGGGGTGGCTCGCTTACAGTTTCAGAGGTTCAGTCTGTTATGAACATGACGGGGAACATGGCAGAGGTGGTGCTGGAGCTGAGGATGCTCCACTTGCAGGCAACAGGAAGTTGACTACTGTCACACTGAGAGAAGCTTGAGAAAAGCAGACCTTAAAACCCGACCCCACAGTGACACACATCCTCCAACAAGGCCACACTCCCTTTGGGGGCCATTTTCTTTCAAACATCNGCAAGTGTCCTGCAACATTTAGGGGAATAATTAATTGAGATCAGTTGCCAAACTCAAATATTTGTAGTCAAAGCAATCATTTCTAGTCCTCTTGAACAATTAAGAAGCTTTTTATTTGTCATGAAGCAGCACAGCCCTTNATTTGTAAACATGACTTTGTCTACTCACCATTGTGGTGGAGGTGTGAGATTCACAATTCCTCTTGGAGGTCGTGGAAGTGCCTTTTTTAGGTTCAGATCTGCCCTAAGCTACTACATGCTGTGTGAAACAGTGGTTTGTTTTCAGACTGTGCTTTGTGCTTTGCTCTGAGAGATCCCAATTTTTTTTTCTTTATTAGTATTCATTCTCTGATAATTTCACTTATGCATAGAGCGTATTTTAACCATATCAACACTCGTACCTCCTCCAAAGACTCCAGAACCCCTCTTCCCACATCATGGGGTTGTGGGGAATCCATTTTACTAGCAGCTTTTGATCCCATTTTTAAAATGGAGGATCACTCTGCACCTGGGTGGACGTGTGAACAGCCCTGTATGTCTGGCAGCACCCACGCAGCACAGACTGATGAATGACTTATACCTGGGATACTTCAATTACATTAGGACTTGTTTTAGTTTGTATTTCTGTGGCTGTGATAAAACACCCTGACAAAAAAGCATCTTAATGGAAGGGAGGTTTTCTTTGGCTTAGAATCCCTGCTTATAGTCCATCACTGTGGGGAGTTAAGCCAGGAACTTAACAGCTAGTCACAATCTGTTCACAGTCAAGAGAAGAGAGATATAAATGCATCCATCTTTGCTTGCTTTCTCCTCTCTTATACAGTTCAGGGCCCCATGCATAGGGAATGGTGCTGCCATTGGACTGAGTCTTCCTACATCAATCAACAATAAAGACCACCCAACACAGTCATATCCACAGGCCACCCTGATATAGATAACTCCTCAATTCAGACTCGTTTCTCAGGTGATTCTTGGGTGTGTCAGGTTGAGAGTTAAAAACTAACCATCACAGGACTGTGTAAGCACATGGACACACTATTAAAATCAGGCTTCAGAACTTACCAGATACCAGACCGAGGAAATTTGCAATTCCTTTGTCTGTTTTCCATTGCGATGGTGATGGTTCTGCTCACTTGCCATTTGCCTTCCCTGAGTATGGCAAGGGATAGACGAATAGGTGTCTCCTGACTATACCACTGCCTTTAGTTCATCTCACAGAAGATATTAAGGTGGGGGAGGAGTGGGGAGGGAGGGAAGGAGAAAGGAAGGGGAAGAGAGAGAGAGAGAGAGAGAGAGAGAGAGAGACTTAGACCAGTAGCAGACTTCTCAACAGCAACAAGAGATCTCAGACAGAGAAGGTGGAAATACTTAAACACTTGACATTGTGTGCAGTGAGACATGAACACATGTCTATTCACCACAGATAAGGTACCAATACCAGACTAAACAAATGATCCTGTTTGAGGAAAACCTGATGAATCAATGAATTTATGGACTTACTTACAGGAACATAGGTGAGTCAAAAACAGATACATCACTGAAACATCTTATCTCATTGTTAGGGAATTAGATATTATATTATCAGTCTTGAAGCTTACTGAGTGTGGACCAATGCCTCACTCATTGTAAGCTCAGAAACTGAAACAGCAAGACTTTATTAGTTAAAAAAAAAGAAGTCTAGATTGTATCTTTTGCTCTGGCTAGAGGCATGATGTTATAAATTGTCCCCAAGATCATAAGATTGCAACCTAGATTAAATCAGGCATACTCTTTATTTCGAGTTTCCCTTAAAATTAGAAAAACTTAACTCTTCTTTGGGTTCTTCTTTTTAGGGTAGATATCAGTAGCCTGCCCGATGTAATAATTTCCCAGGCATTGTGCATTCCTGGAGCTCAGGTGACTAATTTTCTTCCAGGTGGTGATGGATAACCTTAGTTCTCAACCTGATGCTTCTGGGAAGAGAGAATCTCACCTGAAGAAATGCTTTCATCAGACTGGCCTGTGGACATGTCTTTAGGGCATCTTCTTGATTGCACATTTGTAGCCAGAAGTTTCTCCGGTCCTGCCTGGCCCCGAGGTCNGNACAAATCTCTCCCACTGGCAGTTCTGCAGCTGCTTATAAAATAATCATTCAGAGGCTTAATATTAATTAAAAATTGTATGGCCTATGGCTCAGACTTCTTGCTAGCCAGTTCTTACAACTTAAATTAACCCATTTCTATTAATCTATATTTTACCACGTGGCCATGGCATTACCTGCTCTCTCACATCTTGCCTCCCTGGGTGGCTCTCAGCATCTCCGGCCACCCCACCCCCAACTCTGCCCTTCTTCTCTCTGTATCTCTGTATAGATTTCCCACCTGCCTCTAAGCTTCCTTGCCATAGTCCAAAGTAGCTTTATTTATTAGCCAATGGGAGCAATACATACTCACAGCATATAGAAAGACATCCCACAGCACACATTTATATAGGAGGGTCTGGCCCACTGTGGGTGGTATTGCCCCNAGGCAATTGAGCCTGGGCTATATAAGAAAGGTAGCTGAATATAAGCCTAGGAACAAATCAGTAAGCAGACTTCCTCCTTGGTTTCTTCTTCAAGTTCTTGCCTTGAGTTATTGCCCTCACTTCCCTAGAAGGTGGTCTGTAACTTGTGGGATGCAATAAATCCTTTCCTTCCTAACTTGCTTTTGATCATGCACAACATATCACCACATGCATATCACCACAACAGACTGCAGACATGGACACAGGCATTCTTGGAGACTTGTTCTGAGTATGCCATGTTGCATGTACTTATCATGGTTTTAAAGATACAGTTAGAAACAAAGAGTGGCTAAACCAATGAGAAACCTGTTNGGCTGGAACCTCTAGCTCACGTCTGCTTGATCAGGAAAGCCCCATTCCTCTCTCTCCAAACTCTGCCCTCTCAGAGAATCTCCAACAAAGAAAAGGCATCAAAAA
>LZPO01087293.1:115640-125917 GCA_001675575.1 Neotoma lepida | reverse complement strand
TAGACTTACCCAGATACAACACCCATGAACCACAATAAACATCATTCAAGATATCCATAAAGGTGCAATAAGTGGCACGNACATGCTGGTGGTAACCAATCACTGTCTAATTGGACTGAAGATTCACTAATCAGGAGGGAAATCACACCTGGTGCTAGAAATCCAGACAACTTCTTGGGGCTGGTGAGGTCATGAGCCTTAGGGAATAATCTACTACTGCCACTTTGCTAGACCCTAACAATTTCCTTACAACATTCTAAATCTTATCCTATACCCACAGATAGGTGTAGCTACCGCTCCTCATCAAGAAGCCCCTCTTTACAGCAAATTGAGACCACCTCAGAAAGCCATCATTGGACACAATGCAGATGTCAGTGGATCCTGGGGAGCCCAGCCTTGATCTACATCACAGCTCCTAAATCTATGNCTCAGAGTGGGAGGAAAGAGTCAGAATGCCAGGAAGACTTCTATAAAACAGTATCTCCTAGAAATGACTGCATAAACAAGACCAGGACAATGGTACTATCAAAGCACATGCTAATGCAAAAGGTGGAAAATTTCATGGAGTNTCACCCCTAGACAGAAACACAGGTAACTGCACTGAAAAGGAGAGTTAGCTTTGCCCAGGGTTGAGCCCCTTTATTGGTTATCTATACATGCAGACAACAAAAGTGGATTCAGAAANTTATATTTATATATTTATGCTCACATAGGCATATGTGTGTATGTGTATAAAACAATAGTATTTAAAGAAAAAGAGGTGTCAGTTTGAGAGAGGGTGGGCATGAGGGGGTTGGAAGGAGNGGACCTGAGAAGGACTGAAGGAAGAAAGGGAAGAGGAGAAATAATGTAATTTTATTTTCATTTAAAAATTTATGAAAATTAAGGCAAAAACAAAACAAAGAAGAGCCCACACAGTTGAGAGTGAGAAATATTGGGGGAGTAGTAGGGGAGAAATGGAGATAGGTATGATCATATTTCATTGCATATGTATAAGAACTTCTCAAAGACTATATTTAAAAATATGATTTTACAAAGATGGAAATGACAGCCACAGNTCCAGCTTGCCCAAGGTGAGAACTGGAGGTAGGACAGGTCCAGGTCNAAGCAGGGNGCATATAGTTCCAGCAGTTTAATCTGTGGAGATAGAAAGAACTACAAGTAGATACCACATGTAATCTGGGAAAAGATTTTCATTTAGTAATCTTCCTACTAACTGCTAAATAAAATTTGCTGCTCACTCTCTGCACCAGATACCTTCTCAAGGATCTAGCAGGCCCAGCTCACATTTGCAATTCTTGAACATTTTGGAGTTAGAATATAGCCATATTTGGAAAGCTAATCCCAAGGTTTTGTCCCCTTACTTGTTCTTCAGCCTCTCTCTCCATCCCTTGCTCTGTCCTGCACTGTGAGCGTCTGCCTTGTTTTTATGTGGATACTCTACTGGGTGCTCTCCTGGGTACTGTACTTAGCTTGTATAGCCAAGCTCCAGTCCTATGTTGTGCACATGAACAGCTTGGCACAAGCCTTAAGCCTGCTGCTCTGATGGAAGAGACCTGGAGAAAGGCCTTGTGCTGTTCTCAGAGATATGTTTATGGTTGTTTTGAACACATCATTCTGATACTAAGCATCTGGAGCTTGGACCATGGGCTATGGGAGGACCTTTCAGCCCTCTTCATCATTTACAGTGACCACAATCTGAGCAAGGAAAAGTGGGCACCTCTAGACATGGTGGTCATGGGAAAGCACACTCTAACTCAACTATGAAGGGATTTATTACTCTGAACCCTGTACAATGGAAGAAGGAGCTTTTACTAGAGTGGCAAAAAAAATTGCTTCTCTTATGGCACAAGTTTTTAAACCCACACAGGATTGCAAAAATTTGATAACAATGAGACACCTCTGAAAAGCACAATACCCAGAAAGTAACTAAAAACCAAATGGGATGTATCCAAGGTGTGTGAGGCAGTGCTTGNCTGTGTTGCATTAGGATACTTCAACTGCGTCTTGGTTGAAAACATGACATGCACACTTTGCACTGTGCACACAGGNCATCAAGTTATCCAACATCCCTACCAGAAACATGCAGTTTAGATTTGGTAGCTGCATGCTATGAACTGTAATGCTTTTACTGCACACACAAACCTTTCTGTCTTTGTAGAAACACAATGGCTTTTTTGTAGAAAGCAACTTTTAATGTTCTCTTACCAACATTGTATTAAAATGTTCAATTTCAAAATTGCTGTTTGTCATCTGGTNTGGTGGCATATGCCTTCAGTCTCAGCACTTGGGAGGCAGAGGCAGGAGGATCTCTTTGAGTTCAAGGCCAGCCTGGTCTACCTAGTGAATTCCAGGACAGCCAGAACTACATAATCATACCTTGTTTCGAAACAAACAAACAAAGAAGTTGCTGAGATCAGTTTCATTAAAAAGCAAACAAACAAAGCATCAACAACAACAACAAATAAAACAAAACAAAAAACCACTAAATGAATTTCAGCTTAGTAACTTCAGAATTTCTAGCAATTTCTGAAATGATCCTAAATATACCTCTANCATTTATATTACATATTTATGCAAAGTGGGGTTCTCAGCCCTATGATTGTAAAAGTCAAGATATCGATTATCTCTGAAAAACAATGGTGTTCCATGTCATGCAGCATCAACTACTCAGCCAAGATGTAATTATTTATGTAAAAATAAACAAATACAGTCATCTCACTAGAATACAAATTTGCTTTTATTTTTAATAAGTGGCAAAATTAAATGCATACTGAAGAATTGCTTTAAAATAAATTTCTTTTTATAATAGTTTNTTTATTAGAGCAATTTGATGCTTAGAGTAATACTGAGCAGAAAGGATAAAGTACAATGCCCTGGACCCACACTTAACTTCTGTGCAATAGTTTCATACATAAGTTTAATTTTTTTGATTTGTTTTATTTCTATGAGTCTTTACCTGCTTGACTATGTATANTATGTGCATTCCTGGTTCCCATGAAGCTCAGAAGAGGTTCATGGATTACCTGGAACTGGATCTATGGATGGTTATGAACNACCACATGGTTACTGGAAACCAAACCTGGGTCCTCTGTTGTGGGATATTTGTACACCGTGTGAAGGTGTATCATTGGGACTGATATAATAAAAGGCTGAATGCCGAATAGTTAGGCAGGAGGTANAGGTGGGATTTCCAGAGACAGAGAGGACTCTGGGAAGAAGAAAGGCTGAGTCATCAGGAGGTACAAGATGGAATAGAGGTAACACCATGTGTTAGAATGTGGATTAATATAAATGGGTTAATTTAAGTTATAAGAGCTAGTTAGGAACAAGCCTAAGCTATAGGCAGAGTTTTCATAATTAGCAAGAAGTCCTCATGTCATTACTTGGGAGCAGGACACAAAATGACTCATTACATCATTACAGTCCTCTGCAAGAGCAACAAGTGCCTTTTTCTTTTTTTTTTGTAAGAGCAGAAAATACTTCACGTTTTATGTGATATTCATAATGTCCAATAAAACTGNATGCAATTATATTTACTAGACTGTGATCAAATCATGTCATAGTATGATAAAATAAAACTCTTTATGGTATATTATCAGTAAATGTTTAATTGGTCTACCTAGTTTATATACTTGTATACCTGAAGTCATGTAAACATTTCTCAGGTGAAAGTGGACCATTCAGGAAGACATGCTTGAGAGAAGAACTTCTCCCTGGGAGTACAGGCACTGCATGCCTCACTTCCCAGTGTGCCTGACTCTTGGTGTGGTATTTTGAGTCTGATGACTTTCTTTCTTAGCTTCTATGTACTGGTCAGAAGGTTTGCTGTTTCCTGTATCCACCGATGAGAAGGAGCCAAATATTGACAAGTCAGCCAGGTTTTCAATCAGGAAAGTTTAATGCCCTTGACAAATGTGGTCACTACATGGCAGCAATTTTAGTCCATGAAGATAGATANATAATGTGATGGGCACTGTGCTGGCTGGTTTTNTGTGTCAACTTGACACAAGCTAGAGTCATTAGAAANGAGGGAGCCTTAGTTGAGAAAATGCCTTCATGAGATCCAGCTGTAAGGCAATTAGTGATAAATCGGGGAGGGCCCAGCCTGTGGTGGGTGGTGCCATCCCTGGGCTAGTTAGTAGTCCTGCGTTCTATAAGAAATCAGGCTGAGCAAGCCATGTGAAGCAAGCCAGTATCAGCATCCCTCCAGGGCCTCTGCATCAACTCCTGGCTCTAGGATCCTACCCTGTTTGAGTTCCTGTGCTGACTTCCTTTGGTGATGAACAGCAATGTGGAAGTGTAAGCTGAATAAACCCTTTCCTTGCCAACATGCTTTTTGGTCATCGTGTTTTGTTGCAGCAATAGAAGCCCTAACTAAGACGGGCACTTTACCATTTGCNTAAAGGAGACTCTTATTTACTTTTGGTGCATCCCTGTTAATTTTCATATCTTTCCCCTCCTGTTTCTAAAACACCTCTCAATCTACTTGGGACTGATTGAACCTGGTAGTTCTGAACTTGGAANGCCATGAGACTTTTCCACAGTGGCAGATCATGTATGTCTGACTGAAAAAGACGAGTCTGGGCAGATAGACAGGAGAGATGTGTATTCCTTAGCAACCCATCTCACNCAGTGTCACAGCTCACTTCTTGGCTGAAAAGGAAGGACATTATCTTATTATATGATNAGATTCTGGGAAGCCTTCTCAAGTCAAGAATTTGTTCTAAGCTCTATATTTTGGTCTTAGTTTTTTTTGCAGAAAACTTATAGTTCAAATACTATCTACCANTACCCTTAGAACATAAAGGATTAGTTTACAGGCACTTCTGTACTCTGCAGAGAGATATGAAACACAGGCTGAAGAGTTATACCTCTATTTAGTAAGGCTCCAGTTTAAACTTATTTAAAAGCTAGCTTTTTGTTTTTGAACACAGTAAGAATTGAGGAAAGACTTTGAAGTAGCTTTCATATAGTCCATGTTTAAATTTAGGTTGTTAAAGCACAGGATGCCAACAGTCTGGCAGAGAATAAAACCCTCCTGCACAGATCAATCTCTTGGGGCTCTGCTGCTGAGGGTCATGATGAGACCAGGTACTAGCAGCTCAAGGNTTCACAGCCTCAGCANGGTGCACACATTTGAGGGGCTGATTCTTTGCAGTGGAGCTATTTCATGCACCATGAAAGGTTTAGAAGCACCCCTGGTCTNTGCCCACTGGATANCACTATCTCATGTTCTGCTTCCCCAGTTATGACAAGAAAAACATGGCACTAGACATTACAAAATAACTCTGATTGAGAACTTTNTAGTGGCTGGTTGACTTTCTACTCTTGTCTGGGAGTTTCAGACAGGAAGGTAGAGAGAGAAGCCTATGGAAGCTGGGATACAAACATCTTCCTANCCTCATCCTTCGTTCTTTACTCCATGCTACACCCTTTTCTTTTTGCTTATGTAGCTCAAACTGGATTCAAACTCATGGTCTACCTGCCTCATCCCTTTCTTGTTCCAGGGTTATAGACATGAACCACCAAACCTGGCATTATGGTTTTTTATTTCACTCCTTAGTACTAAAATATCCCAAGAGAACTAAGGAGACCAGCTGCTAGTATTTTTCCTTCCAGATAAATGTTAAAGCATCTTTTTAGCCTGTCTTATTATTCTTCTCTTTCATTGACCCTAGAAATGCAGTTTGTGAAAGTAATATGCTAATTTCAGCCATCTAAGTAATCATTTGTCATTTATTCCAAATTGCTGTGTAATGCTGCTATGATTATGCATACCATTAAATCAGGGTTATGTTAGCTTTGTGGCAGGTTCTGTTTGATTATGCCACTAAATCACATTCAGGATTCCTNGAGCTCTCAGATTGTTACTTCTACGACATTGTGACCATTTTTATAACTTACAAACTAAGATGAAGGAAAATTTGAAAGAACATGTCTCTTCCTCCCCACCTCAGTGTAACTATGAAATTGACATCATTTTTGTCACTGCCATCTTTGGGTCTCAAAAATTACTTCTTGAATCTCACACCATAAATTTTCTTCACAAATTCATCCTTTTGATACACCTAAAAAATCATTTCTTCTAAAAATGTGCTTTAAAATTCTGTCTAAAACTTAGCAAGCAAACCTGACAGGTTAAACCAAAGAAGAGGGGGCAGAAATAGTGTAAGAGCCAGAGGTTCAGGGTGCCTGCTGCTGGCTAGTGTCCCCTTGACATGACTGGAAAAATGCACCCATGANCTCTCAANAGCAAGGATGTCTGAATACAAACATTTGAACATAGACAAGGCGAATTCTGTAAGGCCCCATACCTATATGAAAAGCTATAGCTAATGGTTGCTAAGAGAGTGAGAATTAGTTTCCTCTAGGGACAAGCTTTCACGTAAGTTGTTCAGTCTCCAGTGGTCAGCCATGAATACATATACATATGAGCAACACTAAACTCAATAGGTTGTATATACATGTATGTGAGTGTGTATGTATATATATATATATTATTTTTAATTATTTAACTTTAACTATTATTGTTACATAGATACACATTACACACGCATGCATATTATATGTAACAATAATAGTTAAAAAAGAGTTCATGAATTAGGGAGAGTGGACATGGGAGAAGTTTGATAGGTTAAGTACCCCCTTTGACTATTATCTTTAGCAAACACGCAATGCTGCAAACTTTTGATCATTATTTTTTTGAATACAACCAGACAATATCTTGTTAGTGTTATGTGTTAAAGAGTATGGTAGGACATTTGGCCTAGTATGTAAGGCCCTGGGTTCAATCCCAGCATTGAAAAGGAAAAGCAATTCTCATCCTTATTTCCCTTGCCAATAAATTTTGATTCAATTTGCAAACATCCTTCCCATTTGATTTATCCAGAAATCTAATAGGCCCTGGTTTCAGCCCTGTTTGCTGATCTTAAGTCCATTTTCTCATTTTTAATGTATTCATTATACAATGTTTCATAGAGTTCGTGGAAGACAGTTTGTCTTGATGCACCATTTTTTTTGTGAGCAAAAGGACTGCTGATTTTTGGAGTGCTTCATGGTGGAAGTAGAGGGAATTGCTCCCATTCTGAGTTGAGGACACACAGTACTTTAAGCACATTCTGCAGAGCTTTGTGGAAACTGCTGTTAAAGTCAGGGACCCCAGCTGCCATTGGNTGGCTTTATCTGCCCTGTGAAGAATACTATAGTTTTGACTTAACAGCTGTATTATGGGGTTTTCTTACTGGCAGAAGTGAGAAGTAAGAAAGGAAGGCAGGCTGAAGCTGGGCACAGGCTAAGATTTGTGCCTATGTTTGACAGACAAAGTTATTTAAAAAATCAAAATTTCACATTTTTTTAATTAAAAACTTTAAATGCTTTTGCATTTCCTTTAAAGTGACACCACTGATGTGGGTTTTACACCTGTCTCTCTTAATTACCCTGAGAACTGTTCCCAATGGAGAAAACATTACTAATAGTTTTAAGTATTATCCATTGTGTCTGACNAACAGGGGTTACAACAGCCATTTCCTGTCAGCCTTGCTTGCCAAGTTAAACAAAACAAAACAAAACAAAACTGTTCATGACTTAGGTTGCAATGATAAACCTTGCCACTAGACAGAGCTGTTTGTCTTATTTTTAAACACTGCGTGCTTCAGGTTTTGCAAGAACATTAGAGCTGATGCAGAGAGGAAGGAAGCTACAGAAGGTAATATCTTTCATGAGATGGACCCTCTTAATGAGTGCATCTTGAGTTCTTGTGCTGCTAGTATATAATTTCCAGGTTGTCAGTGTTGGTGTCAGTGGGGAAGCTGAGNCGCTGCTCTCAGACTTTCACCCAATAGTTAATAAAGCACAATCAGAGAGAATTATGCAATTTTCTCATTCTTTTATATTACAGTAGATTAAGTCAGACTAACGCACTAAATTCTGACTTTTTTATCTCGACAATTTATGGTAATTATCCTCTTCTATTTTCTGTGAAAACATTTTAATTTATAAAAACAGAGACTGGGATTATAGGAAGGTTTTCATATGTGTTATTAGCTCAATAATTTTCTGCAACTATATGGATTATACCTAAAATGTTTAAAATTCTATAATTTAAATTAATCATTAGTCTAACCAATAAAGCCTTGAATTCTGCAGGTTTTGTTAGAACAGGCATCTCTGAGGAGGCTTTGGGCAGAGAACCAAACCTTACATGGATGTTTATACATGTGGCTCTGGTTTACTCTCCAGGGACAAGCCTCTACAGTGCTTCAGTGAGTAGTTCTTGAAGTTTGCTCCCTGGAAAAGCAACAGCAGTGTGGTTCAATGGAGAAAACATGTGAATCACAGAACAGAGCACCATGCATTAGGGAACAGGAGAACCAACATATGAACAGGTAGGAAGTTCTGAGACAGCTATATAGCAAGCCCAGGTGCTGAAAGGTGGGATGATATCTCCAGGCAGAAGAAAGAGAAATGTTTCATCATTTCATATCCTTGATCACGTCCAAAATATCAATAAGCTGTCAGAGATTCTATTATAATAGTAATAGGCCATAGAAAACAAAATAAATTAGATATTGGCTTATTATTATATTTAGAAGAAAACAGAGAATTGCACAGGAAGAAATAATCCACATGTTGTGAAGCTTTAACTGGCAACAAACAGCATCAGCCCTGTCCTATTAACAGAAATAATCATAGAAAAACCAATATTACAATATTTGAAACAAAAAGGAGGATAGATTACCCAGTATGAGGAAAATACCAGAATCAAAGCATATTGAATAAAAGAATTTAAGAGATAATCTGAATTAATTTTGCAGCAGTTTTGCTTCTATATGTAAATATTCAATACAGTTGGGAGTCAGAAAAGACCATTTGAGATAGCCAAATTTATCACACACTGGTAAATGAAAATNTTGCCAACAGCCATTCTTAAAGTGTGGTCCCTGGGCTAGCAGCNTTAAGAAATGCAATGTTAGAAATGTTAGTGCTTCCCTATTTATAAATGTCTATGTATATATTAGTAAAACTTCTTTCCAGGTGACACAGATGCATGCTAAAGTTTGTGTAGTTAAGATTTATAAAAAAATTATTCATGGCAAAACAATAACTATTCAGGATTAACTAGAGTTTTAAAATTGTCCAAAAGATAAAAATTAACCAATTAACCTCAAATCTATTATCACTTTATTGTATTTTCACTGCTATGTAATCTATTTTATTTTCTACAATCCCATTATATGAAATCTGACTTATAGTTTTGAAAGTGAATGTTAAAAAGTTGAGTGAAGTACCTTCCGTTATAGCTTGTGGTTATTTGAGAATTTTTTGGCTCATATATGAGATCTATCAGATCTCAAACAGAATCCAAAACAGATGATGTTCATAGTGTATATCACTTGTCAACATCTTACAGAACAGTGCAGTGCTGCTGCTGGCTTCTGGGTGTCTTTCTTCTCTCAGTGATTCAAACCCACATCTGACCAATTGGTCAAGCTATACACATGGGGTTGGTTCTTCTGTTAATTCACTCAGTAAATATTACTCCTACAGTTCTAGGAGCTGCAGGTACTGTGATGAACAAAGTAAAGTAAAAATCCCTGGCTGCTAAGACTTCTTCCAAGATGGAGAACATACACAAGTAAGCATATTACGTTTGAAAAAGGGTAAGGATTATGGAGAAAACTTGGAAGTACTCCTGAGGATTTTGAAGTAGCAGTGACAATCAGGGACAGTCAGTGACACAACAAAAGGTGACAAAGTGTGGACTTCATCCTTCCCTGGGCAAAGCAACAGAAAGAGTAAAGCCTGTAAGGTAAGATTATAGTGAGATTATCTGAGTGATACCAACATGGCTGTGTGGGGGAGAGTGAACAAGTGTTCCCAGCTGTTAGTTTAGTTCTGTACCAGCTTAGTAATTGTTAAAATGAACAAAACTAATGAGAAAATAAAACAGCATGGAAGAAATTCTATGTTTTCAAATTTAAAAACTTCTTGTNCAAAATATATTGCCTTTTTTTCCTTTTCAGAGAATGAGTACAATTTTAATGTTTAGTTTTCCATATCATGAGTGGTGAGTCACACTATGTGCTCAGTTACAGATGGATCAATGACTGTTGAGAATTTAATTTAATTGTAGAATTCTACCAAACCTTCAAGGAAAAACTATCACCAATATGCATNAAATTATTCTATAAGANAGAACTGGAAGGAGTACTTTCAAACTCTTTATGAAGCCAAAGATTACTCTGATTCCAAAACCAGATAAAGATTCACTTTAC
>LZPO01087293.1:78567-92867 GCA_001675575.1 Neotoma lepida | reverse complement strand
ATGGGTGATATTTCCTGAAGTGGTGTGTGGNCTTGAAGTAATAGCATCTTCATGAACTACGGCTTGAAGATCATTAAATCTAGACGAACTAATTGTAAGAATCCAGGAGTGCCAAATCTACTGCCCAATGAGGGCTTTCTGTTTACTGATGGTTCTCTGTTTACTGATGCTTTTCATGTTGTTACAGAAATCACAATAAAAGCAATTCTAAGTGTATAACACAGTGGTTCTAATTTAGGAATGATTTAAACTTGTAATTAAGCCTTGCAACTAGTAGCAGTCAACATGGCCTTTTCCTGATCCTGTTTCCTTCATTGTGAGGAATTGCCATCCAACCTCTTCCTACTCTTTGTTTTCACACACATAGAAAAAAAATAGCAGGAAAAGAGATAAAGATGAGAAAGAATCAAGACAAGAAGGCTCAAAATATTTTTTCCTGTGTCAGTTTCATCTTCATTCATAGTTCTGAAACTAAACAGAATATAATGGCCAGTATTTGTTCCATGACTTTCATGGTTGACTTACATATGAACCCTACATTCACTGCGGCTNTTCAGCCCCATGAAGCTGTGAGCTGCTTTGTGGTTTCTAGAACATTTCTTCTGACTTTCTGCCTGCAGACTTGACTGAATGGTAGGCCTGGGCTTTATTTCTATCATCTGATCTCTAAAACTTTGCATAATACATTTTCCATATTCATGTGTTTAGCTGTTGACCACTATTGAGTATTTTCATTACACCATCTTCCACCTCCAAGACACTTAGCTTTGGTTGNGACTTCTCCCCATTAATACTACCTCTTCTTTTCATACAAATTTTGGCCTCTGGTCTCTTAANANAACTTTATTCTGATTTGCTTCCCCATGATGTTTTACTGCTAGGGGATGTCTTTCTGTATGCTGTGAATATNTGTTGCTCTGATTGGTTGATAAATAAAACTGTATTGGCCTATGGCAAGGCAGCTTAGAGGCAGGCGGAATTCCAAGNGATGGACAGGAAGANAGATGGGAAGAAGGCGGAGAGAGATGCCAGAAGCCGAAGAAATAACATGCCAGCACACCAGTAAAGGCACGGAACANGTGGCAAAACATAGGTTTATAGAAATAGGTTAATTTAAGATGTAAGAGCTAGCTAGCGAGAAGCCTGAGCCATTAAGCCACATAGTTTGAAAATAATTAAGTCTCTGAGTGATTATTTTAAAAGTGGCTGTGGGACCGTGGGGCTGCAGGAGCCAGGTGGGACCAAAGAAAACTTCCAGCTACATTTCAGTTTGTCTGAGCTGGATCTACTAGGGTTTTCTGTGGTCCATTTAGCTTTCTATCATGTTTTCCTTGCATGGCATAAAGCTGAAGCTTTCTATTCCCTTCAGCAGTGTAGCCACCAACATCAGGCTAACTTGAAGGAAATGCTAACTAGCTCTCTACTTCAGAAAAGCTATTTAATATTCTCACACCTGTCATCTACTGCAGACCATCTAGAACTAATGCCTTCTTTGCAGTGGTTACATGGCTTATAACAAGAAGGAACATAAAATGCACATAACATATTAGTGACAATAATACCTACTTTACATATTTGATGTTGACTACTTCCTCTACCTACCACAGAGAACATTGCTAGAGAAAACAGATTTAAGGCTGTTCTAAATTCTTGTTGCCTAATAATATGTTAGAAATATTATGCATGTTCAAGTTACTTTTTTATCTTAATCAGTGTTTCTGGTGGCTACCAGCAGGATGAACTTTAATTTTCTCTTCTTCCCCACTCCCTTACTCTCTCTCATCCTTTCTTTTCTCTTCCCCTCTCTTTCCTTCTTTTCTCTATTTCCTTTCGCCATGTTGCAGAACATTATTTTAAGGTTTGCTACATTTGTTTATGCTGTGAAACATTTGCTTTAATGATGCAAAGATGTATTGCATTCTTTTATGTTGCATTTGTTTAACTCTGTAAAGCTGTGTTACTTTGCCTGTTTAAAACATCTGATGGTTTAATAAAAAGCTAAACAGCCAATAGCAAGGCAGGAGAAAGAATAGGTGGGGCTGGCAGGCAGAGAAAATAAATAGACTGAGAAATTTGGGAGGAAAAGAAGAAGGAGCAAGAGAACAAGGAGAGGAGAGTACTAGGGGCCAGCCACCCAGCCACATAGCCAGCCATGGAGTAAGAGTGAAAGGAAGATATACAGGGGTAAGAAAAGTAAAAAGCCCAGAGGCAAAAGGTAGTTAGGATGATTTAAAGTTAAGAAAAACTGGCAAGAAACAAGCCAAGCTAAGGCTAGGCATTTATAATTGAGAATAAGCCTGTGTGTGTGTGATTTATTTGGGAGCTGGGTGGCAGGCCCCCCAAAAGAGCCAAAGAGTAGAAAACAACCAACAACATCTCCATGCTTTTCTTTCTCCACCTTTTACTTTCTTTCTTGATAAAGTGGAACATGGCATAAATTTAGAGGAACATTTACAAATACTCTGTGTCTAGAAACACAGTCATGGCACAAGCAACTTTCTATATCTTGGATGCCTGCCTATCTGTGTATTACCCCAGAGGTAAGCACTGAAGGTTAGTTTTGCCCGGTTGTAAACTCTGTACATGCAAATAGACTCGTGGCAAGTCCTTTTCTCTTTCTGCTTTACTTTGTTTAATGCTCAGTGAGATTCTTCATGTTGTGTGTAACGATGCTTGTTTTAAATTGGCATCCTGTATTCTGCTAAAGGAATATAATTTATCCATCCTATTCAGTTTTTTGGTTATAGGGAGATGCTATCAACATGCTCATATGTCCAGTGGTGATATGTATACTTATATCTGCTATGTACATTCTTAAGGGCAAAACTACAGAATCATAGAATATATGTATTTTAAATATATACAAGTCTCACCGTAGTCTCCTTAGGAAGGCACTTGTTGAGGGCTGTCGGTTCGAAATTTTGATAGGCAAACATCTTCTGTGGCTAACCTTACAGAAATGTCTCCCAGACCCTCACTGCTGAACTGGTCCAGTCCATTTTTACTACATCTAAGATACTGCCATTATAGCCACCAGCCCTGGACACATGGTGCTGGGTTGACAAGGAGGCTCAACTCTTCTCTGTGGCTGTCAGGCTGAGTCCAGCTGGTCTGTGA
The DNA here is from genome assembly GCA_001675575.1 of Neotoma lepida. Lineage (NCBI taxonomy): Eukaryota > Metazoa > Chordata > Mammalia > Rodentia > Cricetidae > Neotoma > Neotoma lepida. Next base: position 89,750 of record LZPO01087293.1, on the reverse strand, counting down.
AAAAATTTTAACCAACCTTCTCTGTACCTTCAATCATAATCTGAAGACAAGTATCTCAATCCTAAGTTCTCAAACTGTGGGGTAGAACAACCCATTCATAGGGGCCACCTAAGACCACTAGAAAACACAGATATTTACATTATGATTTGTAACAGTAGCAGAATTATAGTTATGAAGAAGCAATACAAATAATTTTACCGTTGGGGGTCACTACAACATTAGGAACTATATTCAGGGGTCGTAGTATGAGAAAGGTTGAGAACCACTGATAGGAAGTCAAACTCCTTAGACTTCCTGTAAGAAAATGTTATTTGTNCATCACAAGGAAAAGCTGCAGTATCCGGAGGATTTCTTCGTCTCAGTTACCAATCATCCATCCTCTTGCTACCTTACAAGATTTTGTCAAAAATCCTTTTTAAAATCTTCTTTTCAGTTAGTAACTCTGTTTCCCATGTTTCCTTCTTCCTCTGTATCTAGAGTAGAGTTGTCATGAATATAGCTCACATTTCAAAGGAGAAATTGACTTTTTTGCCACTCCTGGATATTGCCCCCAAATGTATCTCTTTTTTCAACTCTCTAACCAGTCTGTCTGCATTCTATGCCTATTATCTCAGGTTACCGTCTCCATTTATGATTTCTCTGTATATTGTTACCAATTTTTACTAGTGTGAGAAATTAGGAGGACAAATCTATCTCAAGCATAATTCTTTTGTTCCTAACTATATTTTCTGTGGGCTTTTGTTCCACTGATAGATCTCTTTTATCCTGGGACACACAATCTCAGAATTGGGAGACAAATGAGTCAGTGACCATGAATGAGAATGAGAATGGTCCCCACAGGTTCATATATTTGAATGTTTGGTTCCCAGTTAGTAGACTCTTTAGGAAGAATTAGGAGGTGTGGCCTTGTTGGAGGAGGTGTGTCACTGAGGTTGTAATACTGTAATTAATGAGGCAATTCCATGTAATTTATCTAGCAATCAAGATAGGTTTATTTCTGGGATAATTTACAGAGAATAAGGGTTCAGGTACAGGATCTGGGAGAGAGGAGGAGACTCAATCCAACCGAGAACTCTAGCTTGGTCTCCAGCCCAGCACCAGGACCACGTGGGATCCAGAAGAAGAAGGGGCAAGCACACAGGCACCTCAAGTCTTAAAGGGTTCCCTCTGAGCCATGCCCCAGGGGGAGGTCCTAGGCAGGTGTGGCAGTTGCCTGTTGCTACTGTAGGGGTAGTGTTTCAAGGTCAAANCCGGAACAGCTANCCACTACAAGAATGGGCTTTGAGCCTATGCTAGACACAGTCTCTTACTCTCTTTTTCCAACTTGTGGGTAAGAAGTAAGCTCTCAACTACTGCTCTGGAAGCATTCCCACCTGCCTACCACTGTGCTCCCCACTGTGATGATCATGAACTCATCCTCTAAAACTGTAGGCAAGCCCCCAATTAAATGCTTTCTTCCCTTAGGAAGTTGTCCTGAACTGTCCATTGTAGAAAAATCTTTCANTTTCCTTGAGTTTCTTGAAGTCACTGCTGACCTATTACCACAGTGTCTTTGAGTTGCAATTCATATGATTCATTGTCAGCCTTCTCTGGCTATAATGCATTCAAGGGGCTCTTCTGAATTGTAGTGCCCTGTCCTCAATAATGACTGGTCTGTTGGTAATTATTCCCAGCTAGCCTGACTTCTTCCTTGGGGGCTCTGGAACCATGATAAAACTTTCAGATTTGCATCTGACATACTTTTCATTCTTTGTGGTGTCTCTAGCCCTGATGACAGTTTTGTCAGCCATTACTAGTTCCAAATGGGACAGCCATTTGGTGTCCTCTAGAATATAGAATAAACATCAGAGACAGACCTTGTAGTAAACAAATCACAATTCAGAAAGGTTTGGGAGCTATGATTCTGTATGCATTGATGCATTAAAAGTTCTTGGCTGAGTGTATATGGAATGTTTTAGAGTAGAGAAAGATTCATGTTTAATACTATCCTGGAACCATTTGTTTGTGTGTGTGTTACATGATGTAAGCACAAGCGCACATATACATTCATGTTCCTTTGCATGCCTGAGTAGCATTATAACATTTTATTGAAAATATATGCTATAAAAATATGCTATAATTAGCTTCGATGTTTCTCTCTCTCTGTTGGTTATTTTGATTTTTCTCTCTAAAATACTCTCTGTGCACAAATGCTTTTAAAAGTCTACCTCTGTGTTACATCTTTTTCTTTTAAAAATTTAGTTATCTCCAAATTAAAAAAAAAACTGTTCATCATATCTATATTCTTTACTTCCCCATTCAATGTAAAAATATTTCCTCCCCTACCAGTTCACTTAATCATCTTTCTTGAGGACAGTATTGACTGCTTTGTTTTTTCAGGAGTGTTTGGCACTCTGGTCCTTCTCGCTTGTGCATGAACCTCCTTTTGCTCATCTTTCCTCACATTTTTGTGTCTTAGTTTTCATGCTTTCTGCATTTTTAGAAGTTTTCCTGCCCTTGCTTTTCACAGTATCTTTTCCAGATTCTTTATTTCCTCTCTTAAAATGACTTCTCTAGGTGTCCCTCCCCTGATCTTTGTCTGATCAGCCACATTGTCTGTAGTTTCTATCAGGGTATGAGCATCATCATCTCTTGCCACCTTTCTTGGGAGCTCCATTTTGGGATTTTCATCTCTCTGATGGTTTTTGTGGCTCAAACGTCATGTGAGTACCTTTACTCTAGGTTTGAGGCAGATTTTCTTTTGATACTGAATTTAGATTTTTCTTTCCAACTTCTTTATTTGAATGCTTGATTCTCTGAAGTTCAAGATCATTATATTATTTTATACTTTCTGGCTTTCCTGTTGCTAATCAGTTGTCAAAGTCCTGTAGACTTTCTATTCTTAAAATATTCCATGGTGTTAGAACTAGAGCTCAGGGCCTTGTATGTGCTAGGGAAGGGTTCTCCTCAGACCTGGATGTTACTTCCCTGATGTTTCTTCAATTATCTCCTCTCTTCTCTTCCTTACAGAATGAACTCTCATAGCCACCTTCACAGACTTACTGTCTTAAATTGTCTGACGACCCTATTGGGCTTCAGTGGGTGTTTCCAATCCAATTGTCACACAGCTGGTCCTGGGAAAGGGACTGATAGGGATGAGGAGATTACCGCATATGAGGTGGAGATAGGAAGGACTAGTGTGAGAAGTACAATCAGAATATACTATATATGTATATAAATTGTCAAATATAAAAATAATCAATAAAAGGAGTTGAAGCTAAGATGTGGTTCAGGAATCCTAAACCAGAATTCTTCTGGAGTAAACAAATCTAGGGGACATATTGGCTTCTCTGCAATTTGTAGTATAATAGGTTCCAGAAAAATTTTATTTTCAAAATGACAAGTGGCTCCAGCTAATGTTTAGGTTATAGAAGTATCCAGTTAATGCGTGTGTGTGTGTGTGTGTGTGTGTGTGTGTGTGTGTGTGTGTGTGTGTGCTTTTGTGCTCTTCTCAGGCCTATATAGAGTAAAGCATTCTAAAAATGCCATTTTTCTCCTCTTTGACTATAGCAACAAAGAGAATTGTGCCAACATGCAAAGCAAACAAACAAAAAGGGCACTGCCTTCTGCACTCAGCATTCTAAGGTCGCATCATTGTCTCAGAGATGTGCCAGCCTTTGGCATATTTCCTAGCATTCAGAGCTTTGTTTTCCTCATGGGCCAGAGCATCGTAGAACATCTTCCTTGTAAGGTTACACAAAGCACAGCCTCTGGAAGCAAGTAAGCATTTAATTAATTGCAACTGTTGCCATCACTGTTTCTATTCATAAGCAGTGCTGGCCCTGCTTCCACCACTGTTCTTATCTCAGTACCACAGTGACCTCACAAGGTCAGTGATGCTACCTGTATTTGACAGGTGGAGAATTGGAGATAGAATGGTTGGCAGCTTTCCCAGTGTCACAGAGTTCAACTCAGGATATGAGAGCAGGCAGAGATCTAGGTCTAGGGATAATTTGGATGAACATTCCTGGTGAGGGGCTTTGGCATGGCAGGATATCCAAGGTTTACTTATGATCAAATGTGGGGAAGCAGAAATACCCATGATGGCCAGGATGGAAAGGGAATTGGTAAGGATGGATGAAATCTGTGAAAAGAAGCACTGGGAATAAAAGGAAAGGNGGCTTAAATGGCAGGCAACAGACTTGTATGTGCAATGGAGGTGAGCTGGGGAAAGTGTTTAATGATTTGAACTTTTGAGAATATCATAAAATTTTGAGTACATTGGAAGACTCTATTGATTGCCTAAAGTTAACTAAAAATGGTGTGGCTTGGGTCACATGAAGCCAAACCTTAGAAGCTAATGATGCAATCATTCATCCTGAACATTTTTCATCCTGAGGACATGTAACAGAAGACCAGGCGGGCAGTTAGCTGGAGGGAATCTGGAGCAAAGACATCCAAGTGATTCTNGTACACCTCAGGACAAAGTGAATTCCTAGTGAGGATAAGAATGCAGAGGCAGGAAACTGGGAGGTAGGGGCCAGCCCTACAAATGGATTGGTCCTACATAAAAGCCATATACATTTTAGTGTCCCTAGCTTTGCCTACATACTCTGACTAGTGTTATTTCAGCATATGGATACTTTACTTCTCTGGTCTGCCTCAGTGAATCTGGTCAAATGAACTTTGCCTTCCTTCATCCCTCTTTGGTTACATTTCTGGTAATATGGAGCATCAGCCCATACACCGTCTATTGCCTTTGAGATCAGTAAAGCAGGTAGGTATGTGCATTTATCTTCACTTCCAGATGAAGTCAAAGGTCACATCCATGCTCCTTTTTAAATACCCCGTCACTGATTTTGATCTAATCCAAGCTGAGTTGCCCAGAAAACATGCTCTGTGTCCCCCCTGCCCTGCAGTTCCCGCTTCCTCTGGCTGCTCACAGGCTGCAGCTGCAGAGCCCACCATATTTGTATCTGGCCCAAAGAAGGGACTGTGCAAACAAGTGAGTGCAAAGAGCCGAAGAGAAGATGTGCAGAAAGTGAAGGTAAGAAGNCACAGGAAGTGAAGGTAAGGAGTCTCAGGAAGTGAAGGTAAGGAGTCACAGGAAGTGAAGATAAGGAGTAACAGGAAGTGAAGGTAAGAAGTCATGTTTAGAGATACCTTACCTACCAGTTGTCTTGATTGATGTATACTATTGATATCGTAGAATTATTTTCTCTTGGTTCTCTTTTATCTGTTGATTTCACTTACCTGACAATTCTATGAAATCTATACTTTAAAAACGATTGCTTTTGCTGCATTCTTATACCAGCAAATGCTTGTAGTCTTGATATTTTGAGTGGTGTAAAATTTAGTAATTCTATCATGGGATGGAAGCTGACTTTCTGGAATATGTCCTATTCATGCATCACATTAATTATTTAGAGAACCATAAAAATAGGAACTGTAGTTATTAAAGTAATTTTCCCCCTTTTTTCTAAAAGAACTATTGTCTGTGACAAAGGAATTTAAGCTCTCAGTTATGTCTTATACCTCCAGCTGTAAGGAACTTTGGAAATAACTTGTTGTGGTGACAGTGTTTAGTTTTATTCCTTAACATTAAATTATACTTTGAATTATAAAAAGCAAAAGTCATTATTTAATGAGGAAACTAAGCTCTTACCAGAGTAGAGAATGCATTTGACAAACTTGTGGAGGCCCACAAAGATTTNCTAGTGAGATCTGAGCTTCCTTTACCCAGCAGAGCTGCATTATAAGATGGCTTGACCATGGGCATGGTTTCTAGATGATTGGAAGGGTCTATACTTGGCTGAGCTAGGGGGAGGTCTTTTACTTCACCCATTGGCATTCCTATAAATAGCCCTTTGGAAGAGAGAAGAGGGGCCGGTGGATAAGGATCCAGTTCCTCCCAAGGCTATCCTGTGTTTCTATCTGTTTCTCTCCCCTCTCTCCTTCTATGTAAATCTCTTATCCCTCACTCCTCAAGAGTCCCCTGGGGTAAAATGTGGGAGCCGGTCTCCCAGCTGACCTCCCACACAAACTATTACAAGATTATTAACTACCCAGAGAGTTTCCCAAAATTGTTCTGCCTTCTCTCCCTAAAGTTACCAGAAATGGTGTTCCTAAGTAGAAATTAATTTTCACATAAATATGTCTAGCATAACTTTTAGACAATAATTTATATTTGGAAATTCATTATAGGGCATCACAGATGAACAGATTTTCATTGTCTCTCTTATGAGTGGTACATGTTTTATGATTATTTCAGAGTGTATAAAACCCCAAAACAGAGAATTGGATGCACCAGTGGTTGTGACCAGAGGCCGGTATTTCTCTGGGTGATGCACCACTGAGACCCTAGAGAGCTTACTATTTGTTCCTGTGGAACCCTGACCAAGTCTCAGTCAGCCCACGGCATCTCTTTGCCTTTACTAGTGCCCTAAAGACACTAGATTAGACTTCATCTTTGTTCATTCCTAATTCTGCTCTGGGACTTCTCTTCCCTCTGAAAATGCTTGTCAGAGAATCATAGTTTTGAGACTTTTTTCCAAGGCAGTTTAAATTCAAAAGATCTCTTTGTGGCTGGAGAGTTTTACTTTTTGTTATTAACAGAAAGAGATGTAGGGCAACACATTTCAATCTCTCTGTCTCTTCTCTCTGTCTCTCTGTCTCTGTCTCTCTCACACACACACACACACACACACACACACACACACACACACCTCAGAGTCATTGAGTTGAATACAATGAGGAGTCTAATTGCAGGGTACTTAACAAAACAACTCTTTATAAAATTTCTTTTTTTTCTTCCGAGACAGGGTTTCTCTGTGTAGCTTTCGCGCCTTTCCTGGAACTCACTCGGTAGTCCAGGCTGGCCTCGAACTCACAGAGATCTGCCTGCCTCTGCCTCCCGAGTGCTGGGATTAAAGGCGTGCACCACCACCNCCCGATTATAAAATTTCCTAAGAAGATCGCTGACCTGATATGACATGAGGCATGTAAACCATAAATGTAATTGATGAGCCAAACAGGATCAATCAAGTTAGGGATTTGTCTCCACTAGTTATTGAGGGAGTGACTCAATTCTGGATTTATAAAAGAAAAGGATTTGTTAACAACACTTAAATTCAGACTCTGTAAGGAGAACTATGCACTGTCCTAAGATATTGGCCAGACTATAGACTATCAGAGACTTACTATCAAGAATATATTTTTTAAGAAGTTATAATTTTAGTGGGAGCTTGAAATTGGCCATGTTGTTTCCTGACATTTGGTAATGATATTGTCACCTTCTACACACAGGAAATAGAAATAATTTTGATTTCCTATGAATGACTCAACTTAATTTTGGTAAATCTTCCCTCACATTTCTACTATAGTTGAGACAGCTCTTCTTTTAAGACCAAGTCAGAACTGTCCTGGTAAATATTTAACCAATTTCTTGAGAAAGAAAAAAATTCTGATTTGTAGTGTTTGCTGGTTTCGGTGGTGCCAATACTCCTGCAAAATAGACAGTTAGCTCTAAGAGGGAATAGTGAAGAAGCCCCACAAAGCAGAGCGTGATGAGGACCTCCTCTCCCCTATCCTCCCTTACCCTCTTTACTCCTCCCCACCACTCTTCTCTCCTCCTATGCTTTCTCTCCCCTCTCTCCTTCTCCTCTGTCATCCTTTCTGAGAAGGTGTCTTGCTGTTTTCCCAGCTTGTNCTTGAATGTCTATTCTCAATAGATCCTGCCATTTCAAGGTCTCAGGAAGTCATAATTTCTGTATTTCAATCCCCTAACTGATAAAATAATAATAAATAAAAGCATGCCCTATCAATTACAATGGTAATATTTTTCCAATCCATGCCCAAGCACAAACACCTTTGAGGTAAAGTTTATAACTCTAACTCATCTCCAGTTTGCAGGCATTTCATCTGCAGCTATTGCTCTAATTCTGTGTTTAAAGATTTATTTTTAGTTTTCATTTATGTGCATATATGTGGGGNTATGTGCATATGGGTGCAGGTGCCCATCAAGGCCAGAAGAGAGTGTCAGAGTTCCTGGAGCTAGAGTTGGAGGCAACTGTGTGCCACCTGCCATGGATTCTGCAAACTGAAAGCAAGTCCTCTGACAGAACAGCATTCACTCTGAACCATGGAGACACCTTTCTAGCCTCTTGTTACAAATTCCTTCATATTGCTGAATTCTATTTCATTTCTCACCTCCTTCCTAANCATCAGTGCATTACCTTTTGGCCTCAGCAGCCACTATGTGGCCAGCTACGGTAGTTAGCAATAAAATTATACCTTAGGTTGATTCTGTAAAGCAGCCTTTAAAGATTTATATGTAGGACTCTCGTTGGATTATGCTTTAAAGGGGCAGAGGAAGGAGGACCACAGAGGAGGAGAGACTGGTGTAACTGTGATGCTTACCTCAGAGGCTCCAGAACCTCTCTTGGGAACTCTGGCACTGAGATTCTTCATCCACACTGTTCTGAACTGTGGTGATGGGGAAGCTCCCTTGTTTACTATTAAGCAGTCACTAATGTAGAAGGCAAGGACCCTCCTGCAAGGAGGTTCCATTTGGTGTTTTCTAGAGAGAAGCACAGCTGTGCATCTGAACAAACCATCAGCTGGGAGAATGAATGACTCTCATAGAAAGAAGACCTGAGTAGANGCATTGCGCTGCTTAAACAGATTTGTTTCATAAGGGCATTCACAATATTCAGAATGGTCTCTTTTCTTGGGAAAACATANAAGATTGATGTTATAGAGATAAATTATATCTTCAGTCCTGAGATTACAACTTATTTGCATTATTTATTTCTTAATACCCCNTTTTGCATCAGAATCATCATATCTTTCTCAAGCTGTGGTTTCTAGGCCTTTGCCTTGTACATTCAATGTAGGTAGGTGGCTTGGAGCTAAAACATCACAAAATAACTGTGATAGATGAGGGCTGCCACTCTGTGATCATCAGTTCTTAGTGGTGGTACTCCTCTCTGACCGTATTCATTGTAGTAGGTTTTTTGTTTTTGATGTTGGTCTAGGATGTGAGTCAATTCTGGAAGTTTCTTCATGGTTCAGAAACTCCAGAATCTCTTACCCAACAGGTCTATGAATCAATGCAGGGTTCTGCTAACTGCCTAGTGTACACATGCTGATCATATATTTACATAGTGAACCTACTCTAAGCAGTATGTAGGATGGGACTATACTTATTGATTACCAGTTTCCTTGTATCTCATTTTCTTATTTGAAAGTCAAAATACGTTTTGCAGTTCCTTGTTATCATTATCAGTTTAAACTCTTCCTAGCATTCATAAAATATCTGGTTATTTTTCCTGTGTGAGTATATTATGGTCTTAGGTCCTTTGGTGAAAAGTAGGGGGATTATTGCTTTTGGAGATTATATAAATTTAAAGAGTTCTTTTTCGTGAAAACTCAATAAGATTTTGTTTAATTAAGATGTTGTTTGAATGTAGAAACTGAGTAATGCATCATTGCTTTTTATGGGTCATCTGCCCCATCACTCCATTGTAATATTTATTTCTTTTGGCCATATAAATTAGATGGCATATTTCACAAAATTTAAGTCTATTTTCTTCCCAGAATACCACATTCTACCATTTGCACATCAGAGCCCTAAGACTTTGTCACTCTTTCCAATAACTATACCATCTTGATAAACCTAGCTTCAGGTGTTTTGGGGTCCTCTCATCTTCAATTTTGATAAGAGAATCTACTACCTTTAAGTCTAGATTCCATGAAGTAGACAGTCACCTCGTCCTCCATCCCTTGCCCCCCCATTTCTTCCCCCTCAATCCTAGTCAGCCCATGTAGATCTCATCCATTTCTCCTTCGCTGGGCAATCCATGCATCCCTTCTAGGTTTGACAGTCACCTATGAACCTCTGATTCATTTCTGAACACTCTCCCCATGCTGGGTTTTGGTAAATCAANTGCCATCTGGTCCATGGGTCATACTTGGTGGATCTCATGAATTCAATAGCACTCACTATGGCATGGATACCTCTCTGAGCCTTCCATCCTTTTTTGCAATGTACCCTGGTATTGTTAGCATCACTGCTTCATGGCTTCAACACTATCTTAAGTGTCTATCAGAATTTAAATTTTGTATCACCTTATCTGTGGGAGCCCATTTTCAGGTTCCTTGTGGCTTTACCCAGCAGGTCTGCATAGAGAGGATGATTGGACCACGGGCCTGAGTGCAGGTGTCTGAGATGGTCTGCACTTGGCTGTGCTGGGGGGAGGTCTTTTGCTCCACCCCTTGGCTTTTCTATAAATACCCTGGGGTAGAGGCAGCCAGGGCCAGATGAAATAGGTTCCAGGACCTCTCGAGGCTGTCCTGTATTTTCTATCTTTATCTCTACACTCTAAAATCCTTCTAACTAATATTTCCCGCTACTCTCACCCAAGAAACCTCTGGGGAACTCTGGGGTTGGTGGGTAGCCGCCCCACACTTATCCAAGGTTCTATTTTATTCTCTGAATGCCATCTTGATTCAGCACTTTCAAGATCTCACATGTATTCTTCCAACTCCTACTGGTTCCTTATCCTTATACTTCATAGATAGAGGAAACTGTTCATCTCTTATAGTGCTTTCCTAAGGGATATGCTGTGAGGCCTAGCTATTGTCCTAAAAGGTCAGGAGGAGAGGTAGGGCTAAATCCTCATAGGCAGCACATATGCTGTGATGGGCAGTTTTATGCGCCAACCTATCCAGGCTGTGGTCATGTTACTTGAACAACACTGGTAAATCTTGGGTGTGAGAGGATTTTAGTGTTGTGATGAAAGTCAAAACACCTCATGTGAGGCACATGAACCTACACAGAGTGAGCCTGATACGATGAGTAGAAAGAACTGTGCTGTAAGTTCCCTGTGCTAACTGATGTCAACCACTGGAGCACTTAAGGACATATCTGAATTCATGATTTCCAGAAAAACTTCAACTTTTGGACTATCTCATCACTCTTTCCTGTTAGTTCTAGCATGCCCTTATGATGGCCTGTCCTGTGGCTTTTGGCCTTGCCTAGCCTATCCCTACAGTTGACTATGTGAGTTTCTTACAATAAGTCTATTACTGTAAGTTTCTGACTACTTTTGCTTTTCTGGTAGATTGCTGCATCTTTGAAGACAGAGGCCTGCATAACCCCAGAAGAAGGGACCTTACAAATCTTAAACAGTAACACTGGTTCA